>SNQJ01S0126859.1:37327-48303 GCA_010110895.2 Picea sitchensis | reverse complement strand
CTTTAATAAATCCAAGAACTAGAGGTCAAGTACGTTCTAAAAATTGTATTCTCCTTGCACTGCATTGAGGTGCGAACTCTAGCCTAAAATCTCATAAGGATGTTTTGCTTAATTATTTTAATGGTTATTAGGGTTAATTGCTATTAATAATGATATTTGGGTAAAGGATTAGGTCAAGATTCATAGGATCTATTTCATTTAGAATTAGGGTTAGGCTCTTTTTAGAGTTAGAGTTAGGGCCTTTTTCCTTAAGGTTAATGAAATTTTTATCTTAGAGAAGTTTTTTTTTTGACTTAGGTTTAGATTTTGAACTGGACTATAATTTTTTAGGGGTGTCGTTTTAAGAATTTATTAAGGCGTTATTGTCTTAGGGATATTTAGGTTTGTGTCCTTCATCCACATCAATGCGACGTGCCCTTCAGGACGCACCACGTGCTCCAAGGGTTCCACTCGCCTCGTTCGTTTCCTTTGTGCGACGTGCCCTTCAGGATGCACCACGTGCTCCAAGGGTGCCACTCGCCAAATGGACTAATTGGTAGACATCTATAACCCCTAGAGTCAACACTCCGCCAGGTGAACTTGTGGGAGACTAAGGGTTCAAAGGAATAAGGCCCCCGCCTTATTGTACACCCCTTAGAATCATCGTGAGTGACTGTCGTAGTCTACCCTCACGGCATCGTGGATCCTCTCGAACTAGGTAATCGTTAACCTACAGTTCGAGCCACGGCGGGAGTGCTAGTAGGCGGTGGCAGGGCTGCTGTCCAGCCCTCTCCCTCAACCTCTCTGGAAATCGTGTGTGGCCCCTTTACTCCAAATGTGAGTCTGGTCGACAAGTTATCGTCAGCCTGCATCATCGACAATCGTGTCAAAACATGTCAACGTCAAATCATCAAATCAATTAAATATCACAGTAAATAAATCAACCCAAATAGCACACTCCCTGACTCAATCCGGAGTCCAAGGGGTTCCACCGATGCCTCTGCATCCTCAAGGTCTAAAACCCTGCACACTCACTAAAACTGAGTCAATAGCACCTGTCTACATCAAATAGTAAAACATCATGTCGTCTATCATAATGCATCATAATCAAGTATAAATGTTTTAACATCAGAAAAGTCCAGATCACTTGCGAGCAAGTTTCCTCAAATAATAAGTTTTCTCAGTGCGCCAGAGCGGGATGTTACAATTCAAGGCATCCAACAAGACTAAAAATAATAATCAAAATGAAAAGTCAGACTATAGTTGTAGTGATGATTTTGATGAAGATGAAGAGATGGCCAACTTCGTAAGGAAGCTAAAGAAAGGAACTAGCAAGTACAAAGGTAAGTTTCCTTTTAGATGTTTTAATTGTTGTAAAATTGGTTATATTGCTAATAAATGTCCATATTCTAAGAAAAAAGAGAATGATGAATAAGAAGATCCTAAGAAAGGAAAAAAATATCAAAATGGAGAAAAGAGAAGAAATAAGAAAAATTCTTCAAGAAAAATATCTATTCAAAGGAAGATAGTTCATCATCAGATGAGGATGATGATAGTGGTAGTGACTCAGAAACTGTACTCTTTAAGGATTTTGAAAATGATGAAGGGGATTATGAAGAAGAAGGTGAGGTAGATCTTGAATCATAACTTATTGTCTCTTTAAGAGAATTAAATAAAGAGAGAAAGAAAAATAAATCACTCAAGGCAAAAGAAATCTCTCAAAATATTAACTCTGAAAAGGATCAGCAGGTGATTTTGAAACTAAAAGTCCAGGTTGAAGAATCTATAAGAATTGAATAAATACTCATAAGAAAATTGGAAGTAAAAGAAAAAGAGAAGGAAATCTTAGAAATAGAAATCATTTCTCTAAGAAAGGAAATCCAAAAAAGAGATATGCAGCAGAACAACAACAAAACACTGGATGAAATAATCAACACTCAAAGGTTGTATCATGAAAGGTATGGATTGGGATACAAACAAACATATACAGAGAAGGGTTCTATCTCTATGGCTATATAACAAGAAGCAGAATAAAGGACTTATGCATAAGTCACCAGAGGATTCACCAAGAAGGAATAATGCAATCCCTCTCATGATAATGATCGGGAAGAATATTGCAGAAGGATGGCATTGTCTAGAAAACCCAGGTTTTAGAATCAATAGTCACCCATGGAAAGAAACCAAGAATAAAACTAAAAAGTTACAACACCATTTATACCATCTCCCAGGTATCAAACTATCTTTCTTGGTCCATGCTATTCTTGTAATAATTTTGGTCAGAAAGCTATAAATTTCAAATCTTATGCTAAGAACATAAGAAACTATGAAGGTCACCCGAGAAATAATCATCTCAAAAATCCTCATGAAGAATACAACATAACCCATAATAGTTTTGGCTCACTAAAAAATGAAGTAGAATGTTATAAATGCACAATTTTGGACACATGGCCAAAGATTGCACATTGACAGTTCCTCCAAATGAACCAAATTCGGAATTCAACAATCATCAAAAGGGACCATCAATAATTTGGATAAGGAAGTAGGATAAATTAAATATTGAAGAATGTTCCCTTGCACTACAGGAACAAACCAAAATAATTTATTGGTACGTTGATCGTGGTTGCTCAAAACATATGACATGTGACAAGAACATATTTATATCTCTAAATAAATAAAGAGATGGATCAATTTCGTTCGGTAATGAAAACTCAACCAAAATTATAGGGAAAGGAACAATCAATCTTGGAAGTAAGGATGCCAAGGTAGAAAATTCTCTACTTTTTGAAAACATGAAGCATAATTTGTTGAGTGTGACTCAAATGTGTAATGAAGGACATAGACTTATATTTGACTTAGAGAAGTGTGAGATAAGAAAAGAAGGATCAAGAAAATTGGTGGCTAAAAAAGCAAAGACTCTAAACAACATATACATCTTAAATGAGATTGGAAAGAAAAGATGTTGGGACACATGAAATTTAACAATCTGATCAAGATTAGAAGAAAAGAAGAAGTAAGATAAAGGCTTGAAATTTCAAAACTAGCCAGTACTATGTGAAAGCATTGTCTACATGGAAAAAAGACAAGAACGGAATTTAGATCAAAGGAATACTCTACAACAAATCCATTGGAAATTGTGCACATTGATCTATGTGGACCAATGAGAACAAAAGGAATAAATGGAGAAAAATACTTCATGCTACTTATTGATGACTATACAAGAATGATTGTCGTATATTTTCTCAAAAAGAAATCAGAGGAATTCGGAATTTCAAAATATTCAAGGAGATGGTTGAAAACGAAATGGATTTGAGAATTAAGTTCTTAATATCATACAATGGAGAAGAGTTCATATCAAAAGAATTCATATAATTCTGTGAAGAGCATGGAATAAAAAGGCATTTCTCAGCAGCTAGGACACTTCAACAAAATGGAGTCGTTGAAAGGAAGAACAAAATTGTAACATAGATGGTCATAACCATGTTGAAGGACTCAAAGCTGAGAAATGTCCTTTGGGTACAGGTAGTACAAAAAAACATTCATATCTTAAACAGAGGAATGATTAGAAGTAACAGTGATAAAACACCATATGATTTATGGAAGGGAAGACCAACAAATGTTAAACATTTTAGAGTATTTTGAAGCAAGTGCTACATAAAAAGAGAACATGACACAATTGGAACATTTGATTCTCGATTTGATAACGACATATTGGTTGGTCACTCAAGTAAAAGTAAGGAATACAAATGTTACAATCTAAGACAGAACAATATAGTAGAAACTATAAACATAAAAATTGATGAAGCAGATGCACCAAAGATCAAATAACAAAGGAAAGATCCAAATGAACAGAAAAGAGAAGAAGAACTAAAAAAATAAAAGGTAGTAGAAGAAGAATAAAAACAACAACAACGAGAAGAACAGAAAGAAAATCGCCAACATGGATTTATGATTCCCTCTAGGAAACCTACTCGTTAGGTTCAGAAGAACCATGAACCAAAACATATTATTGGAGATAAAAATGCAAAAATAGAGACTAGAGGAAGTGAAAGGTTTCATACACAAGAGTAGAGACACCTTACACTACTATCCACAGATGAACCTAGAAGATTTGACAAAGCCAATAATGATGAACATTGGGTCAAGGCCATGGAAGCATAACTACATGAAATAAAGAAGAATGAAACATGGGAACTGGTACCAAGACCAAAGAACAAAAATGTGATTGGTACAAAATGGATTTTTAGAAACAAACTAAACGAAGATGGACAGGAAACCAGAAACAAGGAAATATTGGTATGCAAAGAATACGCTCAAGTTGAAGGAGTAGATTTTGAAGAAACATTTTCATTGTTGCTAGAATGGAAGCAATCAGACTAATCTTGGCCTATGCATGTTCCAAGAGAATCAAGGTATATCAGATGGATGTAAAATCAACATTTCTAAATGGTGAATTAGAAGAATAAGTCTATATTGAACAACTAGAAGGATTCCTATTGTCAAAAAGGGAAGATTATATTTGCATAGTAGAGAAAGATCTATATGGACTCAAACAAGCACCCAGAGGCTAGTATTCAATATTGGATAGGTATTTGCAAGAACAAGGATCCAGAAAGGGTAATGTTGATAGTAATGTCTATGTAAAGGTTGACAGAAAAAACATACTTATCATTGATGTATATGTGGATGAAATTATCTTTGGAAGTTATGATGACAAGATGAGTAAGATGTTTTCCTAAGACATGCAGAACAAGATTGAAATGTCACTACTCGGTGAATTGACATTCTTTTTGGGACTTCATATATCTCAACAGGATTAAGGCATTTTCATTTCCCAAACCAAGTACATCAAGGAGATGTTGAAGAAGTTTGGAATGGAAGATTGCAAACCAGTAAGTACTCTGATAGTGGCAGCTTGCAAGTTGAACAAAGACAATGATTAATCTAAAGAAATAGATCAAAGACTCTATAAATCAATGATTGGAAGCCTATTCGATGTGACAGCTTCAACACCAGATGTAATGAAATTAGTTGGACAAGTTGCAATATTTCAAGAAACACCGAAGGAAAATCATGTTCTAGCAATAAAGAGTATCTTCAGATATCTCAAAGGAACAACAGAGTTTGTATTGCGTTTGAGGAGTTATGACATCATGAAGTTGGAAGCCTCGAATATTGGTTCAAAATCCCCTAAGCGGTTACAACAATAATTTACATGTCATTAATTAAAGGGTAGAAAAGTTATAAAAAGAAAGTATAGGTCGGCCCTAAAGTGAGGAAAACAGGTCCCTTGGAAAAGTATATACACCTCAATAAGCCTCTTATCTATACACTCAATTTCAATGCTTATCTATCTTTCATGTGATCTTTCGGAAAAACATTTGTAGCGTATATAAGGAATCAGATCTAAGGAATAAAGGAGTGTGAAAGTCTCAGAGTTTTAGAGAAGGAAGGGTTTCAGGAAACCCTAGTTTGGATGACTCCCATAGGTCAGGCTACCAGTGTCCTATGAGGCACCCCTGTGGGTTGTTTAGCGTCTATCACGTGAGGCCCCACGTGATATTTGGAATCTTTCTAGTGAAGATAAGACATATTTCATGAAGGATGCTTGGTTCAGGTTACAACAAGGTATAATGGTACAATAGAGTTGCTACAAGATCTGAGTTGGTATGTATCAATTGTTTCTTCATGAGTAAAGGTATGTCATTTATGTGATTTGTTGAGGCTTGTATCATGGATAGTATGAAACATTTTTAATGCATGTCTTGGAGGCCCTTTTTGGTATATGGTTTCATATGGTTTAGGTCCATGTTTTGGTGATATTGATACATGCTTGAGACATATCATTGGTACTTAGTTTATCGATGTTATGGTTAATTGTTAGAGGCACATATTTGGGATATTGACATATATTTGAGGCATATACTTGGTATATTATCTTGGTTGTTATGGTGCATTTTTGAGGCATATTGTTGACACATTGGCACATCTTGGATACTTGGCATATGGTATGGTACAGGTTGTTGTACATGGTATGGTGATGGTTTTGGTATCCATTTGAGTGGATCTAGTTATGGTTGATCAATGATAGACAATGATAGGTTGGATGATCGATTGATCAATCAGTTACAGGTTGATGTGATAGTGACAGTGACAATGACAGTGGCAGTGAGAGTGACAGTGAGAGTGACAGTGATAGTGGCAGTGACAGGTTGATCAATTGTAGTGACAGTGAGTCTACAGTTATATTTCAGGGCAGAAGGATAGGGAAAGTAAATTGGATCATATCCTCCTTTCAGTTGGTTCCGAAGAACTCAAGGAGTTGGTGCTTCGTTTATGTTGGTGCTTGTAAATTAGGGGGTCATAGCCTCCTTCCGATTGGTGCTAGAGAACTCAGGGAGTTTGTTTTTCCTTCAGGTTGGTGAATGTAAACAAAGGGGTTGTAGCCTCCTTCTAGTTGGTTATGGAGAATTTGGAAGTTGGTGCTTCCTATGAATGTAATCTTTGATATATAAGAAAACATTCTGTGGTTTTCTCCCATTTGGGTTTCCACRTAAATTTTGTTGTACTGTGTATCTGTGGTTATTTATTATGATTTGTTGATTTATATTKCTCATGATATATTGATGATATATTGTTGATAAAGTTAATGATTAAATTTTCTAATTAAAAGTGGTAAAATATTCCATAATATTGATTCACCCRCCCTCTCAGTATTCCAAAAAAACTCACACTTTGTTTTTCTCCAACCCTAACACTCAATAAATAAGCATAACAAAAAACCATAAACCATTTATGGTTTTCCACTTCTACATGTTGGAAACCACTATAAATTAATTACCAAACTATTGTTTCTTATAATTGATTGCCTACTAGTGATATGCATTTATTCCCAATCACTACTCTACAATTATTCTCTACCACTACTTTACATCTATTCCCTACTATAGCTCCGCGTCTATTCCCCTCTCCACTATAGGACGAAAATGTGTATGGCACATGTGTTCCAAAATTATCCCACTTTTCATATACCTTTTAAGGGTATAAGGTAGAATTCATCAAAATTCATGCTTATTGTAAAGTGCATACGGCCCATAGACTCACAACACCACTTGAATTTGCATGTGCTCACTGTTTTTTTCATTGATCTGTAGCATTTTGTAAAGTGTCAACATTCTCTAGTATCATATTTCCATCCTCTACCATGTGCATAAAAAAATGGTATTGTATATCTATATTCTTTTTCTTCACATGAAAGGTTGGGGGTTCTTATTGTTAAGAAATAGAACACAAGAAAGACAAAAGAACTTGGTGGAAAAGGATTTAATCCATTCTCAACACATGTTTTCATCCCATGATATCGATTTATAGTACATGTATTTGACCACCTCTAGATCTAGATCTCACTGAAAACTCATCAGTGTATAATGACAACACCTCATCATTAGATAAGAATGACAACACATAAGAATGTGGTATTTAACTTTGTGACTGTCTAGAGACTCAAAGTCTAGCATTCTCCCTCTCAATCAGAAGTCTGAATAATTATAAAAGTATGGAAACATGAACTAGTGTGTAAATTGATATGATCTTCAATCTAAAACTTTTGAATTGATATTCAATTAATATATTCCTAAAAAAACAGCAATACGAATGATGAATGGCTCATTTGAAATAAAATTTCAAATATATTACAATTTATGGAAGTGAACAACTGCCATGTCTAAACATTCCCCAATTACTTGATCATTTTCCACATAATTTGGCTAGAAGAAATTGGTGTCTTCTATTAATTGGTGAAAAAATAGGATCACCATTCTACTATCAATGAACAAATTGGATCACGAAAGTTCTCTATGAATTTAGACACAATTAGGTGTCAATAAACATCCCAATGTATAGTTGTTGAGATATATTTCCATGAAATGTTGATTGATTTTTGTGATTGATAATACTTTGAAACTTGAAGCTTGATCATTGATATTCCCCCCTTTCAAGTGAAAGGTGAGAAGTATGTTGAATGGATCCAATATTGAGATTTTGGATTCATCTGTTCTTCAGTGGTTCATCAATGTATCTGGTGGTTTTGGGTTGACCACTAACCATTTTGATTTCAACAATGTACACTCCCCTTTCAATGCAAGAGAGCAAATTTCTCTTTGACTCGCATTTCAATTTAAAAAACATGTAGAATTGGGCCCCAATCATAACCAAAATCATCACATGGAATAGTTGTTTGAAAGCCTTCTTCTTTTGTGATTTATCCATGCAAATGTGTCTTTACTTGTGTTTTAACTAGATGTTAAGGATTATGAAACTTATTGACTTGTTTATTTGAATGTCAAGAAGTTATTCAATCATAATGAATTGTCTTATTTTTGGCATTCTTCTTATTTTGACATTTATCTAAACTATGATTTGTCTTCCCACAATGAATAAAAAGATGGATATCAAAACACCGATTCTCCATGTGACCAACTCAATGGAAATGTTGGCATTTATCAAGAATTTTCTCAATGTTTTTATCATTAACTATATAATTAAATTATGGAGTATGCAAATTTCCATCAAAAAATAGACTCACAAACTAAACTTGTTTGGAGTAATCCGGGATATGAAAGTTTTTTCCTTTATAATATCCTCATCTGTGTCAATTCTTATTGAATTTCATTTCTTCCCAAGGTCTGACAATTAACTTGGAAATACCATTTTGTACTTCTTGATGGTCTTCATAAGTGCTTTCTTTGATAGCTTCAAATTGATATTTATTGTTTCTTATATCACTCTATGCTTCCACCTGTGAATAATCTTCAACAAGAATTGTAAAGGAGTGTTCCACATTCAAGCAATATATTGAGGGATTTTATCGAATATGAAGATGAAACGAGGCTAGGTGAACATTTTCAAACCTTAAGTCATGACAAAATGACCACTAGAAGAAGAACACCCTCCTTGGAAAGACTCCAAAGCCATTTAAAATTTATTTTATGGAGGTTGTGATATTTTCTTATGGAGGAAAAGGTGGAGAAATATCTTCTGTCTTTCTTAAATAATATTTTTAATTCCGAAGGGAAAAAAAAGTATTATTTCATTATTTCATATACCTTACCCTAATCGCTCTAGGGTTTGAAGAGAAAACTATAAATAGAGAGATTATTCATTTGTAACTTGCGATTATAGGAGGAGAAAGAAATGATGTATACTTCATTGTTGTTGTTGTAAGGTTGAAAAAATAATTAATTAAATAAGATTACTTGGAAATATTTGAAAGCTGCACAAATATCATTTTTTCATATAAATCAATTTATTTAACTATTAATATAGACAATTATGTACATATAGGCACCATTAACAAAAACTGTGGGCTGCAAGGAAACTATAACAAACAAAAACATAGTCAAAGGCAGCTACAACAACAACAAACAAATAAACATAACCATAGCAACCATTGAGTTTCACCATTAAGGCATGTATAACAATGTTCATAAACTGAAAAGAATTCTTCAATATGATTATAAAGTTCTCATAAAAACAAACTAGAACTTATAAATGAAACATATACATGATCTATGAATTATCATATATGGTCATGCATTCTCCACAACTCTCTCCTACGGGCATATTCTCCTCCACCACTCTCTGCTCCAAATTGGCCTACAATAGATTTGAAATGCATATTAGAGACATAATTGTAAGTACTTATCTTGAAAAAAACTAATAATTACAATTAAATTATGATGCATCTAATCATAGAAACTTTCAACCATGAAATATACTTGGGAATCGCCACCCAGAGTATGCAAATTTCCATGTTTTTATCATTAACTATATAATTAAATTATGGAGTATGCAAATTTCCATAAAAAAATAGACTTATAAACTAAACTTGTTTGGAGTAATCTGGGATATGAAAGTTGTTTCCTTTATAATATCCTCACCCGTGTCAATTCTTATTGAATTTCATTTCTTCCCAAGGTCTGACAATTAACTTGGAAATACCATTTTGTACTTCTTGATGTTCTTCATAAGTGCTTTATTTGATAACTTCAAATTCATATTCACTGTTGCTTATATCACTCTATGCTTCCACCTATGAATAATCTTCAACAATACTTGTAAAGGAGTGTTCCACATTCAAGCAATATATTGAGGGATTTTATGGAATATGAAGATGAAACGAGGCTAGGTGAACATTTTCAAATCTTAAGTCATGACAAAATGACCACTAGAAGAAGAACGCCCTCCTTGGGAAGACTGCAAAGCCATTTAAAAATTATTTTATGGAGGGCGTGATATTTTCTTATGGAGGAAAAGGTGGAGAAATATCTTCCATCTTTGTTAAATAATATTTTAAATTCAGAAGGAAAAAAAAGTATTATTTCATTATTTCATATACCTTAACCAAATCGCTTTAGGGTTTCAAGAGAAAACTATAAATAGAGAGGTTATTCATTTGTAACTCATGATTATAGGAGAAGAGTGAAACAACATATACTTCATTGTTGTTTTTGTAAGGTTGAAAAAATACTTAATGAAATAAGATTACTTGGCACTATTTGAAATATGCACAAATATCATTTTTTCATATAAAGCAATTTATTTAACTATTAATATAGACAATTATGTACATATAGGCACCATTAACAAAAAATGTGGGTTGCAAGGAAACTACAACAAACAAAAACATAGTCAAAGGCAACTACAACAACAAAAAAACAAATAAACATAACCATAGAAACCATTGAGTTTGACCATTAAGGCATGTATAACAATGTTCATAAACTGAAAAGAATTCTTCAAGATGATTATAAAGTTCTCATAAAAACAAACTAGAACTTATAAATGCAACATATACATGATCTATGAATTATCATATATGGTCATGCATTCTCCACCACTCTCTCCTACGGGCACATTCTCCTCCACCACTCTCTGCTCCAAATTGGCCTACACCACATTTGAAATGCATATTAGAGACATAATTGTAAGTACTTATCTTG
>SNQJ01S0126859.1:22913-37317 GCA_010110895.2 Picea sitchensis | reverse complement strand
ATGGGCTATGAATCTCTGGAATATCTCCCACTGTAAATTATGTTTCATTCAATATTATAATGAACTACGATTTATGAACATAAAAATTTTGTGTTAGTTCAAAAATTGCAATGATGTGAATATAATAAAAGAATTATCATTGAATGCATAAAACATTTACCAATTGTAACACATTATGATCTAGTGCCCCCTTCCTCATGCCCAATTAAGTCTTGAAAACCATTACGACAACCCTTTTCATAATCTCCTAGATCTTCGAGGCTCATGCAATCTATCTCATCATTTGTCTTATATACAAAACTACCATGGCCATTGGATCGTGCTCTATGTCGGTTCAAAATGACATCAATACCAACCAAAGCTGAATTTAAATTATCATCTATTGCCTACCTCACATCTCGACCAACTTGTGAAGTTGCCTCAATCTCTAAAGGTAGAGAAACCACCCTTGGTGGACGAGATACCAAGGGTGGTGGAGGTCTAGGAAAATCTGGATCTCAAAATGCACATATTCGATTATGCGTTCGACCTTTACCAACACCATAATGTTTAGATGGTAGGTCAGTATAATCGGGCTGCATATTCTAACAAAACTTCACATAAATGAATCTAGAAAAATAATATAACACCTCATCATTCCATGGTAGTCTACCACATGCTGCCAAAGATTGATCATAAAGATGGCCTACAATGTGAGGGTGCTTGAAAAATTGCACCTTCAACATTCGTTTCTTTGGTCCTTCCTTAAAATTGAACATTGACTTTTTTTGCTCTTTTGACACCCTTTTCTCTAATTTGAACCATTTATCAGGGCCCATCGCTAGTTTCTTGTGTCTCCTCATCAAATCAACAAAAACCATTGGTTGTTGGCCTAAGGTTCTTATATACATTAATGAATTTATCTAAAGAATGCAAAAGGATATTGTTGGTCGTTGACCAGGTTTTAAGGAAACACTGGTCATGTTTGACCATTTTTGGGACTTCGACAGGCTAGCCGAAGACGGAGCGCTCAGGGGAAGCGAAGATCATGGGATCTCGCCCTTTTTGTGGGATTTTTGGTCTTTTAGGGTTTATCTAATGGGTATGGGATTTCATCCCATGGGTTTACCCATGCTTAGGCGCCTTTTTTTAATGTATAAATAAGTAGCTAGGTGATGTAAGTAAAGGTGTTAGTTGGTTACTAGCCATTGATCAACTTAGTGCTTGGCTAGATGGCTTTGTGCATGAATGAGTTAAGACTTGCAGAGCTAAGTGCAGTGTTTTGTAAGTGATTTGTGCACAGACGGTGTAAGTCTTGGTGCCTTGATCTAATTCGGCGAAGGAGGATGTAGCGAGGTGCACGCAGATCTCCTGTCCTTTGTGGAGTTGGATCTGTGGCTTGGTGCATGTAAGAAGATTGGAGAAACTAATAAAGAGGAAGAAGAGTTGGTGGACGTAGCCCCACATTGGGGTGAACCACGTATATCTTGTGTTATTGTGCTTTGTGCTATGTGTTCATGATGGTTATGTTTATATTTTCTTAGTGCATTGTTCTGGATGTATGATAGGTAGATTCATTGATGCTTAGTGATTGATATATGAATAAATGCTAGATCTTCTCTGATGCTATGTGTTGAATGCTTAGATTTGTTTAATATTGATTACTACTGCATTGATTTACAATTAGGGTTAATATGCAATGTGAATAAGAATCATAACTGAATGCATACTATTGACTAAGTACTCTATTGAAGTGTGTAATCACAAATCTGTGTCCCAGCTAGGTTGTAGACACTTGATTCCTGCAACCCCCCCTGCCTCTACCTCGAGTGAGACTTCATCTGTTTCGCAGGTGTTTTTGAAAGGGTCGGTAGTTAGGGTTTTGTTGGTGTGTTGTTGAAGCATTGAACCTTGGGCCTGCCCTTGTGCCAACAAATAGTCCTGTTGCCGGGACCTGAAATTGCTAGGAATTGAAGAAAAGAAAAATATATGTGCATAGATCTGTTGTTGTAGTGCGCAGTATTCTACCCGAATTGTGAAGATCTGTGCTAAAAGAGAAGCTCGATCTGAAGAAATGAGGTAAGATCTTAAAGCTTTGTGCTCTGGTAAAGGTAAGATAAGTGGAAATGTTTTCTTCGGAAATATGAATTTAGGTATGTTTGACAGATTTTGTCCTAGTCTGAAAACTAGGGCACAACTAGAAGAAAGAATATTTGATCTGAATAAATTTGATAGAGATAGTGAAAGATATGTTATTCCTATGCATAGAAAGAATTTTTGGACAAACAAGTGGATGCAGGACCCTAGAAAGAATTTTTTCAGGTCCATCACTGTGATCCTAGTGCGCAGTACAGGAAAGGTTGGGGATCATTTAAAATAAAGAGAGGATTGACACTATGTTATAGCTGCAGAAGATCGAGACATCTTGCAAAGGAATGCCCTAGTATAGGTCCTACTTGTCTTTGTTGTAAATTCGTTGATCATGAGGTTTTCGATTTCCCTAGAATGATTGCTAAAGTTGAAAAGATGAACATGAGACAAGAAAACCATGATGAAGGTCAAGAAACTAAGGATATGTTATCAAACCAGAATGAATCAGAATCTATGTTATTACAGCTGAAAGAAACCCTGAATGATCATAGAGACATCAATCTACCAGAGATCTTAAAAGAAAAGCAGTGTATAGAAACAAGAATAGGAGACTTCGACATATACTGTGTCTTAGATGAGGAAAGACATGTGAATCTTATGCCAGAAAGAACTTGGGAAATTTGGGGAAATCCTTCTATGATTCCTTCTTTGGGAAGGATAGGATTGTTTAAAGGAAAGATGATAACCCTATGTGGAAGAGTTACTAATGTACCTACGATTTCTCATGTGACATCGATCGTAGAATAATTCAAATTCATTAATATTGTTGAGAAAAACGCCCCTTTTGCACTTTTGTTAGGAAATACCTGGATTGAGAAAGATCAAATCCGAAGGAAAGCAGAGGAAGAATCCACAGAGCAGAAAAATAAAGAATTAAGGTACTTCATGGCTAAGAGAATAGTACGCTTAATAGAAGAACAAGAGGACAAGGAGAAACAACTGAGGGCTAGAGACTTAGCTGTCGAAGTTGAAAGAACACAAGAAGGATTGAAAAACTTGTCCATGCATGATAGAAGAACACCTACCCCAAAAATAGTAAGAGAAGAGGTATTACATTTGAACCCTTTGGAAGATCCTCAGTAGTGCGAAGTTACTATGTTAAGAGAAGATAAGAAAAATAATGGAAAGAGGAATCTCGTGACTCAGATCATAGGGAAGAATGCAAGAAATCTCAACAAGAAGAAATAAAAGTTAGAAAGACTATAGGAAGTTCCATAGGAGACTTCACAGAGGACAAGCTTGCAAAACTTGAACCTTGCTTAGATATCAGAACCGCGTAGAATGGCACTTCACCATGATGAAGCTATATGACCGTTGGAGGCATCCTGACCATTAGAATGATGCTATGGAACAGATAGAAACACAATTATTATTAGAAATATCGCCATTAGACCATTGATACCATGCCATAATGGATGGATTCGTATTGATTAAGTCAGTTCGACCCATTGAAGGAATCCATTATGATGTTGCTTATTTAATTTGTCGAATGTCGCATAGGGACCACTTTTGCAAACTAAGATATTAGAGCTAGTAAAGAAGTGATTGCATACCACATTGTGCTATCTAATACCTTGCCACCAATTCAATTACCTTAACTGTCCAGTCACTTGCCCAAGCTATTTGATTATGAGCATGTATGTCGGGCGACCTTAGCGCAGTCGATAAATCCGTAGAAGAGATCTTGATCAACCTTATGGATGAGAAATTTATATCCATAGGTATATAGGCATCGTTGACGGGCATATTGCAAGAACCCCCCTCGACTGGACATCGATATGTGCCATCCCGAACTACGACAGAGAAGAGAAACAAGCACCGCGACGATCTAGTGAACGCAAAGTAGATCTCGTCGGTCTTGCCCGACTATATCCCACCCTTGGCTGGCGCGGTTAGTCATGACAACGTCCCAAAATATTTTGAGTACACGTTCATCACTGCATACCTACCGAAGGGGATACACGCAGTAGGACCATAGTTGGGACTGATCCCAACTCTAAAGATAAGTGATTTCAACCTAGACGACAAAAAGAATTATGTGATGCTCACACCGCATCGCTACCTAACGAAGACGTCTGGGAAGAAGCCCAATATAGTTCCCCAGCTATGGATCAAGAATATTGTGAGATCGACAATCTTGAATGTCATGAAGATCCCCCACTTCAGCAGACATCAAGAGGTTAATGTGTGCGTTAAATGCCTCCTGCAGTGCTACAATGGCGGGTATCTTTGGTTGGATTGGCACATCACTGTGGATTTGGTGTTGATCCACCTGATCACAGGACTAAGCATGCAGGGACCAGACCCTCAGAAATTCTACCTAGGGAAGATGTCAGATCGCTCCTTTGCGTAGCGCATAAAGGAGGCGTATGGTGATGTGGAGAAAGGGAAGTGAGGCTACAAGGTACCCTCCATCCAGGATGACACAATGCACCTAGATTTTCAGCTGATAGCGAGCAAGCTCGTCAGAAAGAACCTCCCTATGCAAGTAATAGGCTTTTTATTCGACCTCGCAGGGAAGTGTGTCGAAGGGATGCAGATGAACTGGGCGAGCCACCTCATCAACAAGTTGGAGAAGGACTGTCGCGAAACGCAGGACCAAGGCTACGAGTTCCACTTTATTTGGTTGTTTATCTTAATAACATTTGTCACTTGGGAGATGCCAGAGGGAGAGACATTCCGTGAAGTTGATCCCTCAGAACCACTGCCCGTGAGGTTCACCACATTATGGTATACAAGCGACATGGCGAAGCAATGGAAATCAAATGCGATGTTCCACACTTATTACTTACAACTCAAGTGCGCCATTGAATCATTCCCCCGAATGAACACAAACACCTTGCATACATACATGCCTATAGAGAAGTTTCGTGTAGACATACGCTTCATTTACATCACTGTACGCAAGGAAAGCAAGGAGGAGTTGCAGTCCTATTACAAATTGATTGATGAAAACATGGAGGAAATAGCCAAGTAATGGCCCACCGAATTCATTGTACTAGTCGAGCAGATAGAGCTCTTCGACCCCAACATCATCAAAATACCTTTAGTCACCCGGATCGAGTATGACGGGCCAAGAAGCGCAAAGAGAAAGAATAAAAATGAGGAAGTGTAGGACGTATACAATGAGGAAAAGAACAATGCATCAGAGGAAACTGCATCTGAGTCACTTGCAGGAGGAGGAGGCGATGAAGTAAACCAAGATGAGGAAGGGGAAGAAGACAAGCAAGAAGAGGGTGAAGTAACACCGCCAAAGAACCCCCTTACATAGGCTGAGATGTCAAAGAAAAGGAAGGGTTCTCCGTAGAAACCATCTGTGCAGAAGAAATCCTGAGCCACTAAGCCTTAGTCGCAGAACATGCTCACAGTGGATGATATCCATATCATCATTGTAGCTATAGAAGATGCCTCAGAGGACATCCTATAGAGACATGAAGCCAAACAAGAAACATTGTATGACAGGCTTGAGAAAGAACTGAAAGACATCCAACAAGCTATCCAGTCAAGCCGCGCAGTGTCAACTACACCATCTTCAACGGAGAATGTAGAATTGGGGGATGAGCCCATCCAACTATGAAGATTAGCAGATGCCACAGAGACTCGACTTCATCGAGTCTAGGAGGAAAAGGATAAGGCCACAGAGGCCTTGAGGAAAGAAAAGGAGGTGGCCTTAGAGAAACTTCGGGTTGTGCAGCAAGAGACACATGACCTTCGAGCGAAGTTCAAAGAAGACATGCATAAAATCCCGAAAGAGAACGACCAAGTGCTTACATAGAAGACTATGGTTAGAGAGGCAGTAACTAGAGAACTTTGCTCTGTGTCGGGCTTGGCACAGATGGAAGAAGAAACAACCGAGAGCCAAGTGGGGAAGCTCACTGAGGCTATTCAGCAGCTTCAAGCAAGGGTAGCAGAGCTAGAACTTCAAGAAGTGTCGAGCACTCTGCAAGAAGTACAAGATCAAAGGGAAGAAACAACTAGGAGCATAGTAGAAATAATCAGGGCGTTGGCCTCAGAATGAAAGCAACTCAGTGACCGAAGTGCACAAACCTATGAGTGCCTTGGAGAAGACCCAGAGCTGAGGAGATTAGTGGCACATCTCCAGGAGGTGAAGCAGCAGGCATCGACTGTGTAAGCGCGGTTGAAGAATCTTATAGTAGTTGAGAAGATGAAGAGGTCGCAGGAGCAGCGTGCAGTTCAACAGTAGGTCACTGCCATCTAGAGCCAAGTTATGGAGGTGACCTAGAGACTCCAGCCAGTGCAGGACGAAGCCTGCACACTTTTTGAAGAGATCGAGGGACAAGGTGCACAATTGGAACAGGTGGTCACAACAGTATAACAACGCCTAAAAGGGCCTATCACCGAGAAAGTACTTCAGGAGTTCATCGAGCAGGAGGCTCTGGCAAAGCAACAATTCAAGGCATATTGAGCTAAGCTCGATGCCTTCGAGGCATTGTTGCCTAGATCAGAGTGACTCGAGACAAGTCACAGTTGAGTGTTTGGGCCCTGTTGGCCCTTGACCAAGTTTTGAGGAAACACTGGTCATGTTTGACCATTTTGGGACTTCGACAGGCTGGCTGAAGACGGAGTGCCCAGGCGAAGCGAAGATCACGGGATCTCTCCCTTTTTGCTGGATTTTTGGGCTTTCAGGGTTTATGTAACGGGTATGGGATGTCGGCCCATGGGTTTACCCATTCTTAGGCCCCTTTTGTAATGTATAAATAAGTATCTAGGTGATGTAAGTAAAGTTGTTAGTTGGTTACTACCCATTGTTCATCTTAGTGCTTGGCTAGTTGGCTTTGCGCATGAATGAGTTAAGACTTGCAGAGCTAAGTGCAATGTTTTGTAAGTGCTTTGTGTGTATATGGTGTACGTCTTGGTGCCTCGATCTAATTCGAGGAAGGAGGATCTGGCGAGGTGCGCCCAGAT
The DNA here is from genome assembly GCA_010110895.2 of Picea sitchensis. NCBI lineage: Eukaryota > Viridiplantae > Streptophyta > Pinopsida > Pinales > Pinaceae > Picea > Picea sitchensis. The sequence goes on along the minus strand of SNQJ01S0126859.1, from coordinate 30,261 downwards.
CTCCTGTCCTTTGTGGAGTTGGATCTGTGGCTTGGTGCATGTAAGAAGATTGGAGAAACTAATAAAGAGGAAGAAGATTTGGTGGACATAGCCCCACACTAGGGTGAACCACATATATCCTGTGTTATTGTGATTCATGATATGTTTTCATGATGGTTATGTTTATATTTTCTTAGTGCACTGTTCTAGATGTATGATAGGTAGATTCATTGATGCTTAGTGCTTGATATATGAATAAATGCTAGATCTTCTCTGATGTTATGTGTTGAATGTTTAGATGTGTTTAATATTGATTACTATTGCATTGATCTAAAATTAGGGTTAATATGCAATGTGAATAAGAATCATAATTGAATGCATACTATTGGCTAAGTTCTCTTTTGAAGTGTGTAATCACAGATCTGTGTCCCAGCTAGGTTGTAGACACTTGAGTCCTGCAACTCCCCTTGCCTCTACCTCGGGTGAGACTTCATCTGCTTCCCAGGTGTTGCCGAAAGGGCTGGTAGTTAGGGTTTTGTTGGTGCGCTATTGAAGCGTTGAACCCTGGGTCTGCCCCTGTGCCAACATATATCCAATCTTTGTTTTCTCTCTACAAGGAGATCCATTTCCTCAAGATCATGCTTCAACTTTGCATGTTGGTTTAAGCAACCTTGAAGAGTCATTTTTTGAACCTCACCTTCCCAAGAATCTCCACGCCAATGTCCAAGGGATAGGTGGTGATAGGGGTGTAATCTTCATTTTCTTGAAAATACTTGGGCCTTTCTTTACCTTCACCCTCACCCTCTACTTCATTATTGTCCCCAACAAAAGCCCAATCCTCTACACATTTATAAATATTTGTAGATATTTAGGACAATCCACAATGAAATATATGCATGTCCATATTCATGATTGATTTATATTAAAACATAAATAAATAAAAGAAATTTACCGACCATATGTTGTTGATGTGATTGGGGTTGTTGTACATTGGTTGACATAGGAGATGCTTGCCAAAAAATATTTCCCCAAAATCACGATTATAAAAATATTGTGATGATCCATGACACAATGGATCAAATAGAGAACACCTTGTAGATGGTTGTACACTCTCTTGCGATGCTCTTTCTCGTAATCGACTAAATGATGCATCTAAAAAGAGATTTATCATGTTCAATTAGTTATATCAATTTTAACATATGTGCATGCACAATTTAACATGTGCATATAAACATATGTAAGTGCAAGGTGACATATGTCAACGATGAATAAAAAAGGGAAGAGAATACAACATTCCTATTCATATTGAAATTCCAAAGTGTCAATCCCAGTTTTCTTAGTATATTAAGAAAGGTATAGATCCTAAAAAAAATTGAAGAGATCTATAAGAAAGTGCATGCTTCCATTCGAGAAACCCTGTCAATCATACACACTAAGAAACATGTCCCTAAAGTGAAAAATCATTACTAACAATGAAACTAACCTATGAAAGGCTAAATTCAAAATAAAGGGTGGAACAAGAATGATTCTTTAGGCCTAGTAGGAGAGGAGAGGGGGAAGAAATCAATTGGAATTCCTATATAAAGAAACTACAGAGAAGCCATGCCAAAATTGATTACAAACAAGACATAGTTGTGTGGTCAATAAATCAAACCCTAGGATATTATTAAGCCAAATTGGGTTATCAAGAAAACTTTTCCTCGAATATTAATAAGATCCTAGAGGTGGAAAAAGATATGGAATGTCAAGGCTCCAAAGAAAACAAAACGAGTTGTGTGGTTAGCATTAAAGAACAAAGTGCTAATTTGGAATAACCTATATAAATGAGAAAATAAAAGGCCTAGTATATGCATTACTTTCAAGGAAGACGATGAAAATATATCCCGTGTGCTCATTAAATGATCCTATGTTTAAAAATTCTATTAAATTTATGTTAGTTCATCTTAGACCAAATGATAAAACTTTTAGATCTTACTAAATTCGAATTAAATACATTTTGGAGAATAATTTTAAAAAATAATGAATATGTGGATATGTTATCATTGGTAGTTGGTTGCCTAACTACCAATGCAAAAAAAATGAGGATGATATTGAACAAATTTAGAGATAAGAGACCAGTTTTCTCTAATCTAGGAAAAATCCAATTCTTGCAACCTTTTGGGAAGATATGTCGACACATAGCTTGAAAGGTACAATGGTGTCCACCCAAATAAAATAAAAGTCATCAAATACTTAAAACAACCCAAAAACTTGTCCAATGTTGAGTCTCTCTTGGGCCACACATCATTATATAACATTAGTAAGAGGGTATTCTCTAAAATAGCCACCTGATGGAAAGGAGACAACCTTGCAATGGACACTAGTCCAGTGGGCATTAGAAGAACTCAAGGTTAACGCCTGAATGCATCAGAAACAACCATGAAGGTCATCCTCTCAAAAAAAGGAGAAAAAGGGATGGAATATCACATCCACTATGCCATTAGAAAACTATCCAATAGTGGGAAGAGACAAATTTAAATAGAAAGAGAATATTTAGGTACGATCTATAATTTTAAAAATATTAAGCACTATCTACTAGAAAATTAGTTCAAAATCTACATTAACCACCAGGCATTAAAGTACATTGTCAACAAACCAATTCTAGTGGGAAGTTTAATAAGATGATTAATGTTAAATTATAAGCATATCTTCGGTTGTTGGATTGGGCCATATCTAGATAAATAATTCATGTTCCTTACATTTGTGCACTTCAAAGAAATGTTTTAGCACAATGCTTATAAAGGTCAAGAAATTGACATTGAATTTTAGAAAAGAGAAAGGACCTATGTAAGAGTGAAATATGAGAGGACAAAAGCGCAAAAAGGTTTAGAAAACAATTTCTATGAAAGGAAGGGTTGAAAGGAATTTCCCAATGGATTCACCAAAATGTAAGCATGCTTGGGAAACCTAGAAAGGAAATAGGTATACCCAACATAGAATAAAAAGGTAGGAAGATGATGTTTTAAACTAGAAGGAAAATTAACCTTAAGAGAGGGCAAGGATAGGGGAAAATGGTAGCTCCCCTACCAGAAAAATCCAAGTCTCTACCAAAGAATGATAACATTGCTAGGATGGCTAGTCTCGATAGGTAGAGGAGCCACCCATTTTTTTGGCAAAAACCATGAAAAATAAATAAGAGGATCTAGAATTAATGTTCACAAAGTTGATTACAACTTAATCTTTCTAATGATCGTATGATTGTTTGGTGGACTAAATTTATTTATTTTTTTAACTAATGTGTGATTAATATATCTAAGAAATGGAAATGATAAAGAAAATATAAGAAAGCAAAAAGGGTTTATTTATCTCTTTATTTTTGGTTCCTACCAGGCCTAATTAACTACAAAAGATGAAAAGTGAAATGATAGAAGTGAACCTGTATCTTTCCTTTTTTACCCAAATGTTAGGGAAAAAATCCATGTTTATAACCACTTTCACTAACTAGGTTTGACTGATCCAACAGTGCCATTGGAATACACGGGAATTAGAAAAAAAAAATAGACAATATATAACATAGAAAGTTAGGCCTTCTTCAAATACTTAAGTCATTAAATCCACCTTCAAAAGTATAACAAGTTTCCAAATGGAAAATGTATATGATGAAATGAAACAAGAAAACATGCAAATAAAAAATCTACACTAAATGCAAATTTTTAAAAATAAATGATGGTATAGTACTTTTAGTAGATTACCATTCCTTGTATCAACAAGATGAAGTTGCATAGCAGCTAATCCCTACGATGTAGAAAATGAAAACAATATGACAACAATATAGATGTGAACTTTAGTGGAATAGAATTCTAAAAGTTAGTTTGACCTGATGAATAACCTAAAATGTACTCAAATTAGAATTTTCGACAAAAGTCCATTTTATTCACACTTTTACGTAATATCTACTGGTGAAGATAATAATAGTATGATGTTGTAGTAGGCATAGTGAAAGGGACCGTAACTTTAACACTTTCATACACCAGTGATCAGATGATCGGAGTATGTATTTTTTTTTTAAGAAAATTTAGTGGACAAAATTGAAATGCATTAGTCTGAAATTAACACTATTAAACTAAAAAATTTAACACTATTAAACTAAGAAATTACATTGTTAAATTGGTCCTTAATATAAACAATATATCATACATTATTACTCACATCATTAGCATTTTAAACAACAATAAAAATATTAAAACTCAAGGAAATAATTGGTACCAAACCTACTGAAAGGAGATTTCCCAAATGGTATCTCAAGGTGCACTTTCGACGATTTAAGACTTTAATACTTGTGCTCGTTGCGTCTAGGATACTCTTAGTCTTTTAATCAACAACATGTATCAACAATTACTTTTACATGTAACTAAAAGATTTTTACCTGGACAACGAGGACAACACCCCTAATCGATGAGAGAACGAAGCCATAATAGAAACCAGAGACAATGATGTATATGTTAAATATATTGTACCCTCAACAGTATGACCGTACACTGCCAGTTGTACTGGACAGTTGTACTTTCTAATTTTGTCTTGCTTGAGCATATATAGCTCAACCATCGTGCATTGTAGTGGGGTTCTCTACATTCTCTACATTCTGTACTTCTTCATACATTTCAATATACTGTTCTATTCTTTTCCCTCTGCATTTCTCTTTGCTTCACAATTTATCATGGTATCAGAGCTACAGCAGTAAGCCTCTTCACACAGTTCGGAGAGAAACTTGATCCTCACAGCGCAGAGCATCACGGATCTTGAGAGCATGCGACACAACCTTTTCACAAGGATTGGAGAGCTGTTTGTAATACTCTTTAAAATATTGTCGTAAGAAGCTTGCGGAGGAAGCAAAGCGTACAACACTCGAAAGATCCTGGACGAAGAGAACGCAGAAGAAGAAACCCTAAAGATTCTTGTATTCTTTTTCAAGAATCGTCAAAGATTGACGAAGAAAAGCTGGAGGAGGCGAGAAATTTTAAAGAACTCGAAAATTTCCCTCACATCTGTTAAAGATTGAAGCACAGAACGAAGAAATTGTGAAATTCTTTCAAATCATTGAAAGATTCACGAATCTTTCTTCCACAGGTGTAAAGAACGCATCTCAGGCGCAAAGAACAGCCACTGAAACCGTGAAATTCGTCCTGCGAACGGTTCCAAGGCGGGAAACCAGACCAGAAGGGACGAGGAGAGCGCGGAAAGGGCGAAGGAATTTCAGCCGTCTGATCTTGAACACAGGCCCGACAACCGTTAGATCAGCAAGAAGTTGCATGACGATTAGTCGTGTGGAGCGCACAGGAGTTTTTTTTTACTTGTGAAAATCCGTCGTCATCTTGACCGTCCATCAAGAGACACGTGGCAAGATCCTATTCTATCGCAAAATCGAGAATCGAGAGTTGGACGAGCGAAAGAATCTGCTCTCCAAAAACTCCGATACGCGAAATCCCGAAACGATCACAGCCGTCTCTTTCAGAGGACAGGTGGCAGCAGATCAACGCATCGTCATATCGGCATTTCGGAGTTCGAGGTTTTCAAAGACCATTGCAATGGGACCTCGCAACTTGCGAAATCGCGATACGCGATATAGCGATACGATCTTAGCCGTCTATTTTTCTGGACACGTGGCGAACATCGTAGCGCCCGTCGACATTTCGGCTTTCGGGGTTTCAAGTTGTCAAAGAAATTTCACATCGCAACTCGCGAAATCGCGATACGCGAAATCCCGATCTGATCTCACCCGTTCATTTCTCCCGGACGCATGGCGTAAATCCAAAGGCTCGGAACAATCCCGATAAGAAAGTTCATCGGCATATCGGGATTCGAAAAATCGGGAATCCTGAGAACAAGTGATCGGGTTTCTTTCCAGGGAAATACCCGACGCAAATCTAGCCGTCCATCTGTTGAGGACGCGTGGCAGAGATCGAGGCTTTCGGGAAAAGTCCCGATAAGCGACTTCATCGGTTTTTCGAGATTCGGCATTTCGCAGATCCTGGAGACAAGAGGTCCGGGACATATCATATCGCGAAATCGCGAGAAGGGATCATGACCGTCCATCAGTTGAGGACGCGTGTCGCAGATCGAAGCCATCGGGAAAAGTCCCGACAAGACAGCGCCATCGAAAAATCGACGATCGCGGAATCGAGGAGACAGAAAACCTCGACATCAGAAATCGCGAAATCCCGATTCACGATATCCCGATAAGATTTGGACCGTCAGATCGCAGCACGATCTGGACCGTTGAAAAGTCCAAAGGCGTCTTTCGCGTTTCGGCATTTTGAAAGACAAAAGAACGGGAAAATCCTGTAGCGCCTTAACATTAAAGCGCGTGGTCACATTGCAAGGAGACCAAAGGGCCACTTCAAGCCCGATAAGCTCCCATCGACCATCGACAAATCAACGTTTCTGAGATCAGAGGTAAACACAAATTTTTCTCTCTATTTTTAACTGCAATTTTTTTTTGAAAATGGCATCAACTAACAACCTAGGACCAACTCAAGGTCCGATTCTTCTGGGAAAGAACTATGAGTTCTGGTCTCTTCGAATGAGGTCGTTCTTGTAAGCACAAGAGTGCTGGGAACCAGTGGATCTTAGCTATGTAGAACCAGATCCAGCCGCCCTCATTGCTATGAGAAATGCCCAGAGAATTGCTCAAGCAACTCTGAGGACCAAAGAAAACAAAGCGAAATTCTGGATTCAGAACTCTGTGGATGATTCAATATTCTCGAAAATCACAGGCGCTGGTACTTCCAAACATGCCTGGGACATCCTCAAAACGTCCTACTAAGGAAATGACAGGGTAAAAACAGTTAAACTGCAGTCCTTATGGACACAATTCGAGACTCTCAAGATGACAGAGTCTGAAACTGTAGATCAGTTCATGACCAGAGTCATGGTAATTGTGAACCAGATCAGACTCATTGGTGAAACCATCACTGATCAACGAATTGTTGAGAAAATTCTCAGAAGTCTACCTAGGAAATTTGAAACGGTTGTAACAGCCATCCTCGAATCCAAGGATTTGTCAAGATTCTCAATAGATGAACTAATTGGTTCTCTGGTGACACATGAGACAAGACTACATCTCACAGATGAGTCAATCTCAAATGCCTTCCAATCTCAATTCTAACTCAGAAGAGGGAAAGGCAGAGGAAGAAGTAGAGGAAGAGGGAACAACCAGGGTAACCCTCATACCAGTGGAGGAAATAGAAAACAATATCCCACTCAGAATTTCCAAGGTCAACAAAATCAACAACAATATCAACATCAACATCAGAACTTCCAGCCTCAAAGAGGCAGAGGGAGAAGGTCTAATGACAAAACTAGCATACAATGCTATTACTGCAAAAAGTAT
>SNQJ01S0126857.1:8668-35147 GCA_010110895.2 Picea sitchensis | reverse complement strand
GGACACTTGATCACTTTTCCAAGGTTGTTTATTTGCACAGGTTAGATACATAACTCCTTCAAACAACTGCAATTCTCCCAATGCTTCTTGTGTTGTATGCAAGCATGAGTCAGGAACATAGTTCATTATACCACATGAACTAAGGTCAACGAATTCCTTGCGGAACACAAACTTCAAAGCGCAAAAATACTATAACAAGAAAACAAAAATGAAGGAATCTGCAATCAACCTACCTAAAAACAAAATATCATGAAAACACACACATTTTTTTTTTAACAAAAATATTGTTTTAGGGCTTGGCCATTCATCAGGAGGGTGTCTGGTTCCCCCCTCAGATTTTGCAACCGATACGTTCCTATCCCAATTTTCTCAGCAACCTGAAAAGGTCTGAGCCATAGATTCTGAAACTTTGAATGTTTTCCCTTCGACTCATTCGCTCTGTCCCATTTCAATACTAAGTCTCCTACTTCCAAATTCTTCTCTTTGGACTTGTGCTTGTCAAACCACCTTTTAACTATCTGCTGATGAGAAATGAACTTTGATTTTTTTTTCTCCTTTTTTCTTCCAGCATGAGGAGGGTATCAATTCTTTGTTGAATAACCGATGAGGGTTGTCCTCTAGAGTCCTGAGCAAGCTGAAGAGATGGAAGATATAGTCCATTCGAAAGAATGGATTCTTGTCTGTATACCCGAAAGTATGGTGAATTCCCTATAGTTTTTTTGGGTGTTACTCTATCAACTCATAAGGCATTATGAAGTGAACTGTGCCAATTCCTCTGGTTGTCTGCAATTGTTTTCTTTAATATCCTCACTAGGTTCTTATTGGTTGATTCTGCTACTCCGTTCCCCTATGGATAGTAGTTTGCAGAGTATTTGATTATGATTCCTTTTTCTAGAAAAAACTCTGTTAATAGGGTGGAAGAAATGTAAGCAACATTATCAAAAACAAGGACAGAAGGCATACCGAACCTTGTGATCAGTTGTTGTTCTATAAATTGGATCACCACATTTTTGTTTACATGAGTCAGAGGGACAACCTCTGCCCATTTCGTGAAATAGTCTATGGCAATCAGTATGTATCTATGTTGTTTTGAAGAACACAGTTTAATTTATCCTATGATATCTAACCGCCATTGTTCGAATGTCCTGGAGACGACCACATGTTGGAGTGGGAAAAATGCTCTATTTTCCCTCCCTGCGCTTATTTGACAGGTTTAACAGTTCCTAACATATGTGTAAGCATACCTAAACATAGTAGGCCAATAATAGTTGACTCTTAGTATTTTATGAGCAATGGTATTCCCTGCAAAGTGTCCACCTGCAAGACCATCATGGAGCTCCTTTAGAAACTTGTCTGTGTCTTCTTGTTCGAGACATCTTAGAAGTAACCCATCATAATTAACACAGAAGAGCACCGAATTTATGAGACAATATTGTGTCGATTTTAGTTTGAGAGCTCTCCTTTCCTTAGGGTTTAGGTTTTTTGGGCAAGTCCCATGATGCAGGAGATAAGATAATTTCCCATACCAAGACCCCTTCCATGGGGATACGTATGAAGTTTCACTACACCATAATGCCAATTCATTCTCCCACCCGTGGTCTTCATTTACTTGGTCCTGGGCTTTAGCTTCCAGTTCACATAATCCTTGTTCTTTAACCAGTTTGGCAGGTTTTATATCGAGATCAAATTCTTGGACCACTGCCATCCAGTTCCCTCTTCTTTTCCCCATCTCCTACTGAGTGAATAGGGATCAGAATGCGGGATGAGGAAGAAAGAATTTGGTGTGGTTCTTTAGGATGTAAGACCTGAAGTGTTTCACTGCCTTATACACTGCATAGGCCTACTTGTATATAGCAGGGTAATTTAGTTCGACCCCCTGGAGATTAGTGCTCATAAATGAGACAGGCGCCTCATTGTTGTCATCATCCTTTTGAGTCAATACTGCAACTAACGATTGGTCGGAAGAAAAAGTGTAGAGGAAAAAATCTTTGCTAAAGTCGGGACTTTGCAACACTGGAGATTGAGATATAGCAGTCTTAATATTGCTGAAAGCAATTTTCTGTTCATCATTCCACTTAAATTCAACATTTTTGTTGATCATTTTTTGTAAGGGTTTGATAGTTTCAATGAAATCGGGGGTGAATTTCCTCACAAAATTGATTTTCCCAAAGAAAGATTGCATAACCTTTTTGTTGTGGGGTAATGGAAGCTGAGCTATTTCCCTGATTCGTTCTGGGTCTATACGAATTCCTGCTTGAGATATAATATGACCTAATAGTTTCCCTTCCTCGACACTAAAGATAGTTTTCTTAGGGTTTAAATATATACCGTATTTCCTACACCTTTCAAAAATCTAGGTTAGGTGTTGGATGTGATCTTATCTATTCTTTGAATACAAAATCACGTCATCCAAATAAAATACTACACATTTGTTGATTATTCCCCAAAACACTACGCCCATGTCCCTTTGGAAGGTTGTCCCTGCATTGATTAACCCAAAGGGCATGCATTTATAAGAAAAGGTTCCCCACTTGTTTCAAAATGTAGTTTTCAATTGGTCTTCCTCTGAAACTAGAACTTGGTTGTAACTTGAAAAACCGTCCAGCAGGGAAATGATCTCAGAACCAGACACAGTCTACAATAGTTTCTCCATAGGTGGGAGTGGGTAGATGTCCTTTTTTGATGCTCCGTTGAGGTTTATGAAATCCACATACAGACGGATCTCCCCATATTTGTTCCTGACATGAACCAAATTTTCTACCCAAGCCAAGTGTCTAAGTTGAAAGATAATTTTATCATCTAGTAATTTATTCAACTTCTGACACATGAGAGGCTCCAGGGATGGGTGGTACTTCCAGAGCTTCTGCTGGAAGGGTTTTACTCCAGGTTTTAACGAAATTGTGTGTTGGATAATGCCAGTATCATAAGTTTTCAAATCTCGGTAGGACCATGCAAAAACATCTTGATATTCTCTGAACAACTTGAGATAGGATTTCCTCTCTTCTTTAGATATTGTTTTGCCAAGATTTATATTCTTAGGGTTCTCCGAGGTTCCTAGATTTATGGTCTCGTACATGGGACATGAACTCCATGTCTTTGTGTTTGTTGATCCCTTAAATCTTTCCCTTAATTCAAAAACGTTTTCTAAATTGGCTACCCCTTTCGGTATCGTTTGAAACCTCGGTTTGTTAGTCGTTTGATCTGTTTTACCTCTTTGTACACTGGGATCAGTTTCTACTAGTTGCTCCTAAAATATTTCATCGTCAATAGCTAGATCTTTAAAATTTTCATGATTGGTTAAGAATTTTATGATCTGTTCATCTGCTTCAAAGACCTTCCAATTTGAAATATTGTTGGGCACCGACGGTTTGTAGATTAGCTCCACAGTGAATTGGGAGGCTTCATAGTCTTCTAAAGGGGATAACCTTGAGGCAACGGTGGCCAGGGAATCAATAAGAGTGTTCTTTGTTCTGGGGATCTCTGTAATGTTGAAGGCTTCAAAATGTTCTATTAGTCTGTGCACTTCTTGTTGATAATTCCTCGGGGGGGAGAGTTGCAGTGTATAGTGTTCCTTACTTGTCTAACGATGATTTCAGAGTCTTCGAAAACCTTTAGTTCTTTAACGTTTAAGTCTATGGATTTCTTTAGCACTTGTACTAGAGCTTCATACTCGACGTGTTGTTTGTGCATTCAACTTCTAGTCAGCAGGACAAGAAATTTCGTTTACCTTTGGGATCAATGAATATATACACCGCTCCTGATCCTTCTTGTGAATTAGACCCATCAAAGTAGAAGGTCAAAACTTGTGAGCGAAAACCATCAATTTCTTTTTACCTACCACTTTCCTCCTTTCTTCCTATCTGATCCATGATTTTTAATAGAGGTTCTTGATAGAAGAGGATTTCTTCTGCCGTCGTCGACAAATTTTCTTGAAAAGTCATTTCGAAGTTTTGATTAAGATGGACATCGGATGAGAGAGGTGAGAAAGTATCGAAATCAGAGTCACATGAATAATTTCCTAGCACGGGGAAATCTTCCGAAGAGGGTTCGTTGAGGGATTCTAGGTCGGTGACAATATGTTTTAGATACCTTTCCCTATCAATCTTAATCATATTTGCGTGTCCCTTTAATGGAAACCAAAGGTGATCCTAGTCTGTGCTAAAGTATCCATTCAATTTCTCGGACCAGTCTCGACTAAGTAGCAGTCCATAAGATTCTGGTATATCTACTACAATGATGTCAATTGCTTGAACAAATTTCAGGTTTGTCGCCATTCCGATCATGACATCCTTCAGTTCTCCCATAAATTTCACCTGAGTTCTGTCTAGTTGTATCACATGTTTATCACTTTTGAGAGGGATTGCGTATAATTTCTTGCAGATAGATAATGACATAACATTAGAGGATGCCCCTAAGTCAACCAAACAATTATGGAGGTTCTGTTGAAGACTTCAAATGTCAAGAGGAACGGTGGGACAAAAGGCTTTCCCTTTTTATCTTCAGAGCAAGCGTTTACAGTTGGCTTATTTCTTATATATGTGAGAGCTGGATTTTCTCCTTGGTCAGTGCTTGTTATAGAAGTTTATATGAACTTCAAATCTTGTAACATAAAGTCCTTTTGCTGGGGGATTCTACACATGTCCATGATCGATATATTTGCCTTCAATTTTTTCAAACATTCTACTATGTTGTAGTCTAGCTTGGGTGATTCTCGTGTATGGATGTTTATAGGATTTCTTTGGGAGATAACAGATTCTTTTGGGTGATCGGACGTTTGTTTTCCTCTCGAAGTGTGGGAAATAATAAGGTCGTTTGAGACCGACTAACCCCTACTTCGCGTTGGCACAACCAAGACCTCTGCGAGTGGTTCTTGAACCTCAAATAGATCATCATAAGGAATCGGTAGGTCAGGGTCCCATAGAAACATGGATGTTTCTTCCGATGGGTCGACTTATTCCTGATAAAAAATATTCATAGCTGAGCTGCTTGATTGTCCGGTAAGGGAAACTTTGTCTAAGAATCGGTTGGCCATCAAATTCATGGCATGCAACCATTGTGGACAGTCTCTTTCAGAATGTTTCTCTTGGTGATAAGTACAAAAAGATTCAGATGCTACATTTACCAGATCGATGTTTAAGTTGGTTGGGGGAGGTTCAATTTCTTTGAACGTTGGATTTATTTTAAATAAGGGTTTATAATGCCTTTGACCTTGGTTTCCTTCCCTTGCACTTCTTTTCATGTCTATGATTTCATTTGACAACTTCTTTATCATTTGTTGTAGGTCTTCTATGTCTCCACTTCCTTTTTTGGGACCTTATTTTGTTTGTTTCCCTGGGGGTCTGGTCAACAAGAGTCCTTTATTGGGTGGAGGTTGAGCTTCCTTCTTAATTAATGAGACCTAACCTTCTTTACATCCCTTCATTTGGAATTTTATTGTTTTGGATTCCTCAAAATTCTCAGCTAGGGTTGTTTTGGAAGCCCTTTTTACAAACATGGAAATGGAAGCAGGGAGAGCATTAGCGTATACTTCGATTTGCAACTCCTGAGTGGGTTTAGCTTCGGGTTGAAATTTGTTTAGGATAGTGGTGAATCATTGATTGAAGTATTTAACCTTTTTCTTTGAACTCATTGTGGTGGCGAACAACTCAACCATCAAAGCTCCTGTAGTGGTTTTTTCTGCAAATTTGTTTAAAAAATCCTTTTGAAACTTCGTCCAACTAGTTATGGACCCTACAGGAAAGTTAAAATACCAAATGGAGGCTGAATTCTCAAAACTATAGGGGAAAAACCTGCATACTACGTCTTCATGTTGGACATTCATCAGTCTAATGGCTAGTATGAATTTTTTGATATGGTCCTTAGGCAATCCTGAGGTTTCATGGTCAAATTTAGGGAGTAACTTTTATGGATGTCGAGGAAGGTTATGTTCTTGTCTGAGGATTTCCAAAGCATATCTGGCCAACCAAGGTTGATTATTCTGAGGTGGGTTTCCCCTTTATTCATTATGATCATTGTTATCCTCCATGTCGTCTGACTCCGAGGCTGAGCGTTCCGAGTTAAACCCTTCCTCGTCAGATTCAAAATCATCGGCTCAGAGCACTTACCGACTAGTGTTTCAGAGATTAGATTGAGGGGATGTTTGATCTCGGTGAGGGAAAAATCTATCAGGTTTTCTACTGTGTGAACAAAAACTTGGTTGGGGGTGTCGACCACTGGTTTGCTTACTTGTTTTCTATGAGGAAGTAATGGAGCTAAGGGTAGTGCTCCAATTTGTCGGGTGTAAGCTCTTGTGATTCTTATGAATAGGTTCAACTCCTCGTGGGGAAGAGCATAAAGCATTTCAGGGAATAAATGTTCTTCCTCTTGTTGGGGTGAGTTACTTTTTTCAGGAGTACTCAGTGTATGTGGGATGTCTTGATAATGACTAGCCATGCATGTTGGATGTTTTGAATCTACAAGCTGTGTGAAATATTATATCAGAAATATTGTCATCCATTCATTCATCAGGACCTCCTCCTATCGCCAATTCTGTTGAGGGGTCCTAAATCCCTTTAATTCAACAGCAGGAACCAAACTCTTCACCGAGGCCCAATTAGTCTCTGTAGTGTTTGATAGTGGAATGGTTCTCCAGATCTGTTGATTCAGAAAAATAATCGATGGGCTTTATGTAGTGATTGACATGATATCTTCTTATAAAAATTCCTCCTTCAGTTTAAACATTCTCTTTTGTATTTTCTTTTATTAGGTGGGTCTGCTAAAAGGTGTGTGCTAGTATAAACTAACTGGGTAAAATGGGAAATGTTATCTACTGAAGAAGGCTGAGCTTGGGATAACCCTCGTGCTCCAGCGTGCAGACAAATATTTTCATACCCGTGAAAAGCCTAGTACTAATACATCAACTTGCTGGTATTTTAATTATTGATTGAGATACAATTATCGAAAGAAAACATACATGCAATAAAATGATGGTACGAAAAATAGTTTCCTTATCTCTAACCATTAATCACACATTAACACAACGATTTTTTTTCCATCATTAGAGACAAGAACTATACAAATATTGAATCAACTAACTTATCAATCGATTCATAAACTCTTATTCATTACAACATCCATTCACGAGATAAAGTCAGAAGCAATTCATCCTTATGATCTAATCACACACGCCTTTGATGTAAAACAAAAAATTGTCTCTGGTCCTAAACAAGAATTCTCAATTAAGGTAGTTCCGAAATAGTTCTTTACAATTCCAAAAATGAGGGTCTTCGCCAAAAACATCGACCCTTTCTAAAAGGTCGATCCTCTTATTAATAACAAATCATTAACTAAAAATAACTATCAAACGTGCAAGCTAAGAAAAAAAAAACATTGCCTCATGACGTTTCTATCTCTCTGTCTTCTAAGAGTCATCGAATGATTTCACTAAAGTGGATGAATCGTCTCATACTCTAACCATTTGACAAAGAGTTCCTCGCATGTGTTGGCATATGAGAATCTGTGTTAGTCCATCAGGGCCGAAAGGATATCCTATACTTCTACTACCCGTTCCTAATACTTGACTATTTTGACCCTTAACTGTTGTAATACTATTCGAGCCTTATTCGAGTGCTCCATGAACTGATGTACTTGTCTTGACGCCATGTTCACCACCTTTGTTATCTCTGTAGTCCACGTCGATTCTTGTTCTACATGTTGTTTGACTATGTCATGGAAGTCAACAAAATCCTTGGGTGAGTCTAATTCTGGGAGATCGATGTTTTTCATCTCCCGATTAATCTTGACCCAACTTCTTTTGCAATCAACCCATTTCTCTTGAATCTCCCACTGACATTCTTGGGCCATTTTCACCTAGTATTCAGCCGCTTTCCTTATCCGATCTATGCTGCTATCCCTCAGCACCCAGATGCTGTGCTCTTCGGCGTCTCGACCCTTTTGAACTGCGCTGATGTAATCAATTCTTTCCACTGCTTGGTGGGCCTTCTCGTACCATATTTCCACATATTTTTAGGTCATTAGCACTATAAGAGTGTCTTCTTGGAATTCGGCTATCCCTGCAGTAAAAATATGTCGTTCATTTGTGAATCTGCTGTAGGCATATTGGAATTTGCTTCTCAAAAATATCGTGGCCTGTGTGGAGTCCTGATAATATTTTTCCAAATGGTGCAGATGCTCCAAATCCTTTATCGCAATGACCAAGTCCTGTTCATCTTTCCTTTCTCTATCCAGGGTGGCATATGTGATCGCCATCCCTCCGCCGATAAGCTCAGACGTCTTGGCATGCTTTGTGCTGATCAATTTATCCTCTGTGGTGATGAGGATCGAACTGTCCAAAGTAAGCCTCGTTTTCTTGGTAGTTCTCTTCACGATGGCTTTCCTCTTTTGATCGTAGGTGATTTCTTGTATATCGACAACCTCATCTGCAGGTTCGAGGATTTGTTGTTCTGCCCAAGTAAGAGTGTTTCCCAGGCTTCCGACGATGTATATCTGTTCAAGACTGAGCTCTTAAACCTCTTCTGTATGTCCCGATGGCTCGGCCTCTGGTTGTTTCTCATCGGGTGGTAAGGTACTGGCCAAAACCGAGGAATTAGGGGCAGGTTCAATACTTACTTGGTAATCGACTGTTGAGATGTCGATTTCCTATTGTGGACTCCCTTCTCCTTGTTTGACCTATCCTATCTCATCCCTCGAGATGTCCATTGGGGTCCTCGGTATGTCGAGTGGCTCAATGTCCAAGGCACTTTATACCTCATGCTCATTCTGCAGATGACTCTGATTTGGAGCATCGAGACTTGGGGTGGATGCTTTCTCATGTTCTTTCTCCTCTATAATTTGCACCCGAGTGACCAGGGACACCTCTGAACTCTCCTCATCATTGTAGATGGTAGTTAAATCAAACAAGTGATTTGGTATACTTGTTCTTCCTGATTTCCTCGCTCTCTCGGGCTGATCCAAAACTTCCCCGGTGATCCGACCTGTGGTGGTGTAGCTTCAGGGTTTTTTGACCTGGTGGTTTCTTCAATATGTATTGGCTCTGGGCCACTTGGTTCTCCTCGTCTTTCGACTGGGTCATCAGTCGATATCCTCGTCATTTCTATCAGATCAGGGTCATTCTGCAACTGATCAATGATCCTCTGCACCCCTTGTATCAAGAGTAACCCTCTTCTCTATGTATTTGTTGTCTCTGCCGCTCCGATTTCTTCCCTGGCCCCGAGGGCCTGTTGAGCTAACTTCTCTATTGTTTCCACTTGTTCATCCATGCTCATGGCCTTGAACTTGGTCATGTTTGGGTTGGCCATCTACTACACCACCTCGTCTCAGTCCTGGGCGCTCTCTGTGAAAATTTCATCCTCAAACTTATCATGAGAATACGACCAATAAGATGATACTTGTGAAGCATGTTGGAGGACTAGGCCTTTAGGGTCATTCTTGCGGAATCGACATGTTGGGAACTTGAATTCAAGTTGGCTCAACACTTCCAATTTGGCTTGAGCAATATCTTTCACCAGATAAAACCCTATATTAAAACCGTAGGGTATGAACGATCGTTTCTTGTCTTTGACCAATGTGGCGTTATAGCCTTGTAGGATGGTCTGATAACATATTTCTCCCACAACAATCCAGTGTGGGACATGAGCGGGTAGGAGATGTGGTGCTACAGTGGCCCTGAGCACTCTGTTGTAGGTTGAGCATTCTTGTAAATACCAATGGCCTACCTTTTTTATCATTTTCTTGGCTGTCGCAGATAATCTTGAGAATTCCTTCTTAAAAACAATAAAATAAATGCAAGTGATGAATTCATCGCAGATGAGTGCATAAGACTTTTTGTACCCATTCTCCCATAGTATGCTGAAGTAGACATGGACCGAGAGCTCTGCAATATGACAGCTTAGATTCATGCTGACGAAGACATTCCTTGCGCACATGACATCGAGAAGGTATGAGTCCATGTAGAAAGTGGGTGGCTCCCCTTCCTTCGTCGTCTGAGCCTGCTGTACAGAGAGGCTCAATTGTTTTGAGATTATCGCTCCCCAGTTGAAGCTGCTCTCAACGATCGTCACTGTGTATGCCAAAGGCATCCATGCTTCTGAAAACTTGGATCAATCCTTCTCTCCATATAGCTGGTAGATGAGAGCCATCAAATAGATGTATGGCTCCCTTAGGTTGATTGTTTTGTACCATCCATTTCTTT
This sequence comes from Picea sitchensis, assembly GCA_010110895.2. Classification (NCBI taxonomy): domain Eukaryota; kingdom Viridiplantae; phylum Streptophyta; class Pinopsida; order Pinales; family Pinaceae; genus Picea; species Picea sitchensis. The sequence continues at coordinate 24,958 of SNQJ01S0126857.1, read as the reverse complement.
GGTTAGTGAAATTATTGTACTCCTTCCACCATGAAGCCATCAACCGACTGGTGTCATGGAATTCATAGAACTTCACCACAAAGTCCGTGTTGAGCCGCTCCTCTGGGTCCCTAAGCTTGTAGTATTTATGGACTTCTATCGGGAGGAAAACTCCAACGCATCCACCGTTCTCATTGTTGATCAAGCACTTCTGCCTATCTGTATGGTTGATGAGCCATTTTAGAACCTCTATGCAGGGGAAAATGAGGGTTTTGTTTTCCATCGTGTGTAAATACGACTGTAAGATGTTGGGGAATACTTGGTCATCGAACGCCCTTACGTCCAGGTCATTGTGTGGGATATACTCTGGGTATTCTTCTCGGCTAATTCTGTTGAAGAGATAACCCCATTGTGGGAGAGCTACGTTGGATCTGGTGCTTTCCTCTGTATCACCAAAGGCCGGAGGCTGGACACAAACTTTCTTTTTTGCTGTTTTGACGATAGGTTCTGCCCTAGGGGCATACTCCAGCTGACTCACGGTCCCCGAAGAAGAATCTTCTCCTATCTCGAATTCTTTCATCTTTGGTTATCTCGGTGAGTGTCTGGTGGTTGGATTTCTTAAGGACATATTACCTACAACTATAACATATTTTAGAGATTGTGCAATAAAATCGGGTGCGCATATATAAATTATAACCAATGAATTGATAGACTTGGATACATACCTCTGAATCTTGTTAAACCTGGTTTTGATAATCAAAAGGGTCGTTACAGTCTTGAGTCACTCACTTTGTTCCTTCGGACGCTCTGGAATTCAACTTACGTGTAGAATGAATTTGTTCAAAATGGTTCTAGAGATTTAAACAGGGATGACCTTACCGTGTCACATCAACCATTCAATTCAGGTTATGAGTGAAATTTCAACAAATCTGCCTCCAGATATTCAGAGATGTTTAAACTTGAATTCATCGTGGGTTGATGATGGAGGCACAGGTGGTAATGTGGTCTATCGACGATTTCAAAATGTTGTTGTCTAATTGATACATGAGGTAGAAACTAATGCAGGATCGGGCATTAACTATTTCATTAAATTTCCAAAATCTGATCGTATCTTATGCCTCAAACATCCCATCGTTCTGCTCTTTCAGTTGGTGGATTGGGGGTCGGGATTGTGCTATGAACATTTTCGTTGATATCCTCCTACAAAAGCTTCGATGCTGATTGATCTTTCCGTACAGAGTTGACGTGGAAAAATTGACTAGGACCTAAGGAACCAAAATGACTCGGGATAAAACTAGATCATACGACCCTCTTACGTGGTAAAGAAACATGACATTCGAGACCAGTGACTTCATTTGCTCATGTCAGTTAGAGTCGAGACTTTCTTTAAGCCAAACGTTTCTAATACCCAAACCTAACTTTCCGACGCCAGAAAGTGTCAAGGATTGACGATTGGCGATAAACCTACCCAAGTGCTCTCGGATCGGCTCCCTCGAAAAAGTCTCGATTCCAAAAATGCATCGGGGATCGACGATCAGAGATAAATTTATCGTGGTCAAAATGATTTTCGTGATCTTTCTGGATTTCACTGATCTCGATAAAGTGCATCGGGCATCAACTATTGACGATTTCTTTACATCCTTTGTTAACGTCTATATTTATTGTATTTTGAAAATGTCGAAGGGGATCGATTATCTCTCGAACCTTTATGCGAATAAATTATGCAAAACAAAACCGCCTTCCGCCGATGCCGATGAGAATCAGTGCTCGACGACTGTTGTTTTTGTGTGGTTCCCTTACTTGAATTCTTTCCGACGCCGAACCTGAGTGCGTTAGGTACAATGTTTAGCAGTCGATTCTTAATTCGAGTGTTAAGTTCTGTTAGACATGGGGTTTCACAAGTTCAAACAAAACTGACTAGGTGATAAGAGACATGAAAACAAACAAAGATAAACCATTTTCCAAAATGAAATCGATTCAGACAGTGAAGAAAACAAGTGTTACCCTAAAAAGTGACAAAATTTGATAAGGCTTTTAGGGTGTGTTGAGTGCTCAACATAATCCATAAGAAGAGCAAGGAATCTTTATGAACAAATGTTATAGTCCAAAAATTCCACATCTATGCATCCAAGACATTGGCCAACCCTTTGCATACTTTGCCAAAAATATTGTTGAGTCTTCATTCTTAAAAACCTTTTTTTTGATATTGTACATGCCTTGCTGCACTAATAGTCTGCATACACACGCGTGCTGCATGCTAGTTAGCCCGCATACACACACGTACTGCATTCTAGTTAGCCTGCGTTTACCTCCAAAAGTTTCAAAAAATAGAAAATTGTGCAGAATTCGATGAATTTTATGGGCTATGGAGGGTTTCCTAACCATTTTACCCCTTGTATCCCGTCCCCAAAACGAATATCCATATTTTTCTCATATAAAAAGAGGTCTTGGGGAGTCATTTAGAGACATGAGGAAGAGAATAAGAAAACTCTACCACAATCCCGTCCCTTTATTTGCCCAAGATTTGCATCTCATTCTGAGTTTTAGCCTCAACTTTCCCCTTTAGCCATTCCCCCTATGCAACCCTTCCTCCTTCCCTTGATGGTAAGTTGGCTATGAGAAGCTAATGTGGGATTGATGCACTTAGAGCCACAATAAAGGATCCCAGGCTTTGTTCACAGAGAGGTCGCCAACAAAGGTTGTAACCTTTTTAATCTTGAATTTGAATAAAAGAGATTATCCTTGTCCCAAAACCCTATCTTTACATGTTCTTGTTAATTTGAGCATTTATAGCTATGTTTAGACTTTTAAAGTGATTATTAGAGATTGTATATGTTGTTGCATTGTATTCCTAACCCATTGCAGGTCCGATTTGGGATGAGATCTGTGATCTAGGAGGTGACAACAAGCGAAATACGTCTACACCAACCACAAGGATTGAAGGTGCACTCATTAACCTTCTCTTTCCTCTTTCTTTAATCACTTAGTTTAGATGGTTTTGGGGTATATTAAAGGAAGATCAATATTCTAAGGGAGTTATCACTCTGCCTATTCCTTAGACCTAGTTTAGGGGGAATTTCCCCATAGCAGAATTGACGACCTCGCTGGGGAGTCTCTCTAGGGTCTTAGTGGGAGATATTGGTTTGGTTTGATTTTTATTTGTTTCTAACTATTCTGAGTCAGGTTGGGTCTCTGGTCACCTTACAGGTGCCTACCAGCTTCCCTTTCCCACTTTTTCTGTCCAATTTTTTTTTATTTTTTTTAAAATTTATAGAGGTGTACGTGCTCTGTTCTCTATACAACACACATACATACACATTCTACATTATATACAACCCGCGTAAATACGCAGGTTGTCCGTGCAAAAAATGCGTCTCCGTGGTTTTGGAAAAAAATTTCAAAACATTTTCCTTTTCCTACTGGAAACTTGTGGTTCCAAGGTCTTCCTAAGTTCGAGAAGATTTTGTTGTTTGGGGTTTATACATTTTACAGGTTCATATTGTTTATGAAATAAAAAAAAAGAAATCATCCTGTCTCTCTGTGTTTCCAAGATTTTTTGGCTTATTTTTAGCTTGAATTTCAATAAAAATGAGTTGCATTTAAAAACAAAATCCCCCCTCATGGCCTGGGGGGGCCATGAATCATGTATTTTGCAGTTTCTTTTAGCATCTTTTGTTAGTTTTGCTTTGATTGGAAGAAAACAAAAACATAGTTTTTTAGGTCTCTCTCTTTCTTTGCATTGCTTTGCATTGTTATTTGAAAAAATAAAAATAAATTAGCATAGGATTGTATTTTCTTCTCATCTTGAAAGCATTTCAAAAGAAAAATAATAAAAAAATTCCTTTCATTTTCTCTTTTGTTTCACCTGAAAGTTGCATTGTGCATTTTGCATGGAAAGGAAAAAACATTACATCTTTATGTTTGAAGGATTGTTCATGCTTTTTGCTTGAAACTCTTTTTCATTTGTAGAATCAATGTAAAGTATTCTTTGGCATTGTTCTAATAAGTTTCATTTTTGCAAGAGTCTCAAACAACATTTGTTTCACTTTCATTCCTTGAGTAAGAAAATCCCTTAAAACAAATGCGTTAATCTAAAATATATCAGTAACACTTTTTCTAGGGTTCATTAATAGCTTAGGTTAGGTGTGGAGAGGTAAACTCTCCAAGGCCAACCAAAACTTAACTTAGGTGTTTGTGCTAGGGTGTGAAAAATCCACATTGTAATTACTCAAGACAGGAAGTTCCTCTCACACAAGATTCAAACACAAGGCTGCATGGAGGACAATGATGAAGATATCCACTCATGATCCCGACAAAGAGTTTGGGAGAGTTTGTATTGGGGGTGAATCCTGTAGCGTTACTGGCTCGACTTGTTTCATACCTCTAAGATACTTGGATCCATCCAAGTTACTCTAAGAGTGATTCTGGCCCTATTGTGTTCAGGCCTCAAGAGGATCTTCGGGCTTAGTTACCCTGCCCATACATTCGCCTGGTTTTTAATTGTCCCCCTTGATTATTGATTATAGGTTGGTGTCCTAGTTTCCATCATATAGGTTGACACACAAGTGACTACGAGGGGTGTATCACGGTACCTGAGGGAGACTATGTATTTTCTAGGAGACACTTGAAGGGACCGTTGGTCGAAGGTCTGGGTAACTACTTCTCTTGGCCAATCATTTGCCTTTGTGAATGCTTTGGACGATCGTGACTTCATCTCCCTAGGTTGGAAGCATTCAAAAGGGTAGTTTGTTTGGTTTTTATCTTTTTAGGATTTTCTTCTTAGTGGTGTTCTCTATGCTCCCTAGTTTTCCATAGCGAGTTATTCAATCATTTCTTTGGGTCACTGACCTAAGGTGGTAGACTACCCACTTCATCGATCATGAGGAATTTTCGATCTTCCACTTATAAACGTGGAGCCTCCTCCTTATAAGAGTATATTTTATAACACTGGTTTTCTCGAGTTAGTGTGTGAGACTTTTATGGAATTTAACGATCCTGCAAAGGAATAACTTGTGAATTAGATATTCATGGCCAAATTTCTTGATCATACCAACCAAGGAATCCCTTCGCAAGGGGATTCTTGTGCTTTTCCTTTCTTCAGAAACTTTGGTGTCCCTTTGATGGCCACTTTGTACATTCTTGGGTTGAATGTGGGACTACCGGTTTGGTTGGGTACCATTCCCAATGTCCTGAATGCTCTTGATGCTTCTCAATTAAGCACCTTATGTCATCGACATCATGTTGATGTTCCTTCATCAACAAATTCTTCCCCTCCTCCTTCTACCTTCTCTGGTGAAATTCTAGCTGCTYGTAACCGAAAGTCCAAAGGAAATAGAAAGAGGAAGAATAGGAAGAAGAAATCATTGACCTTTGCAAGTCATGTTGGAGATAGGTCGTCAACCTATGCAAGTCATGTTGAATACCAACACCCAGCCTCTGCAAGTCATGCTGGGGGAAAAAATCAAGTCACTGCTAGTCATACTAGTGATAGGTCTGTAGCCTCTGCAAGTCATGTTATCGACCAATCACCAAACTCTGCAAATCATGTTGGAGATGTGAAACCAACCACTACAATTCATTCTGGGGACATGAACCTAGTCCCTGTGAGTCATACTGGAATTCAATCACCAGCCTATGCTAGTCATGTTGGAGAGTTGTCAACAACCTATGCGAGTCATGTCGAGGAAAATAAATCAGCCACTGCTAGTCATGTTGGGGGCATTGATTCTATTGAGAAACCTAGATGGATATAACATAATCCTAAGTTCCCCTGTAATATTTGCAAGGGAGATGAACTTACTCATTTATGCCCTGGCCTTCCAGAGGCATGAAGATTATGGTCCCTATTTACAAGATCTTTTGATTCCGAGTCTTCTGAGATTTCCTCACAGTCTATTCAACCTTTGGTAGATGAAGTGGTTGTGCCGATGCAATCTTTGGCCGATCCCACTCTTCTTTTGGGGGATTATGTGCCTTCAGACCATGTTGTATCGCAACCTATTCAACCAGTGGTTGAGGAAGTGGTCACCCCGATGCAATCTTCGACTGATCCCACTCTTCTCTTGGAGAGTGTCGAGTCTACCAAAGTGGTCACATCGATGCAATATTCCGTTGATCCCACTCTTCTCTTGGAGAGTGTCGAGTCTACCAAAGTGGTTGCGTCGATGCAATATTCTATTGATCCCACTCTTATCTTGGAGATTTTTGAGTCTACCAAAGTGGTCACTTCAATGCAATATTTGGTTGATCCCACTCTTCTGATGGGGAGTGATGTGTCTACCAACTATGTTTTTATCATTTCCAGTTCAGTACTTTCAGAACAAGGGGGCATTCCGCTCACTTCAAGCACACCCCCTCCAATTCCTACGATGGTTTCCTTTGATTAGAATGACCTTGTTGAGCCTCACCTTCCTTCTTATGCACCCTTTCAAATAAGGGTTGAAGTTAATTCAAAAAACATTTACCAATGTATTGTGGATGAAGGAGCCTCCACAAGTATTTTATCCTCCTCGACTTGCCAAGCTTTGGGTTCTCCTGAGCTTGTGTCTGCTTCGCATGAGCTACTAGATTTTGAAAAATGTCCTAGTGAATATTTGGGGATTCTTCCTCAGTGTTCTATCTCATTAGGTGGGAAGACTATCCTTGTTGACGTTATAGTGGTGTAAGGCCTGTTAGATTTCAATATGCTTCTCGGGCATGATTATGTATATGCTATGAATGTTATGGTGTCTACGCTCTTCTGGGTGATGCATTTCGCTCACAATGGAAGCACTATCACTATTGACCAGCTGTCATCTAATAATCACCATCCTAATTCAACATTAGTTCAGGCTACCCCTTTATATTTTCCTAGTGTTCGTGTAGACTCTACCCCACCAAGGATAAACTATGTGGTGTCTTATCCTCGATGTTCAATTACTTCTGAGAAGGAACCTATGCAATCATGTTTTCCTTCTCAAGACATGGTCTCGGAAATTGATCATTTTTGTTATCCAATGGGGGCATGGGACCCCTTGCTTCCCCCTCTTGTTCCAAGTGGTCTTGAGTATCCTTTTGAGTATGATCATGTTGTTTGTAGATCCTCAAGCCCTCGTGATTGTGATTCATCGTTGATAGACTCTGCCATTCCTGGATAAAACCTCCATCGTCATATGGAATATGGTCATTTTACTTCTCCCTTTGGGATTGTCAACCCTCCTCGTTCATGTGATTTCTAGGATTTTGAATTGCCTTCGAATGAGGCTATCCTTGAAGCCATGACTACGATTTCTATACCGTGGGAAGACTTACACCGTGGTTTGTTTTTTCTTCCCTTTTTGGAGACTCTCCAAGGTGACTATCGAAGAGACTATTCGTCAGAGCCTCACAACGGTATCTACCTAAGACAATACTATGCATGAGATGTAAGGATGTGTGGTGATTTGTACCATATTGTACAGTCCAAGTTTGTTGTTTTCAAGTTTTGTATTTAGTAGCACTTCTTATTTTCCAAAGTTTCTATCTATATTGTAACTATTAACTTCTAGATGAATGTTATTGGCCTTATATGCAGGATCTTGGAGACATTTTTCTTTGAATTTTTTTCATCGTATCGATCCGATCTGATAGGTATTTACCTTGAAACTGAAATATAGGTTAGGTTTTTCCCTACTTTCAATTTTTGCATTATCCGTTTCCTGTTTTTTTTTTCCCTTAGGATCGACCCCACTTAATTATGACACTAACCTTCCTTGTTGATAAGTGTGTTGTACTTTATGTGGTAGAGCCTTCCTTCCATGGGAATCCTAGTTAGAACCTTGTTTTCGATTTTGTTCCCATGTCGAAGTACTTCATAGGCACGTGAGTCCCTTTTAGTTCCACCATGACTTTGTGTTGAAGCCTCATCCTTCTTCTTCATCATTTTTCTGGCCTATACCCATGGGACTCCCCTAGAGCATGTTTTGTCTTCTTTCAAGCTCAATTAAACTTTGAAAGCAACATATAACGAGAACTTATTTATTATTTTTGATCTTGTTTGGATTACTTAAGAAAAGAATCCCCCCCGGAGTCTACTTTAAGCCCTTTTCACACTCTCTAAAATTGAAAATATTGTCTAGCGATCTTGTTTCCCTTCACCCTCGTCAAACTAAAATTTGAAGGCACATATGTCTGATGGTAGTTTATCCCTTTTTTGGTCCGGTTAATTTACGAATAAAGGTATTCCCTAGGAGCTTTGGTTCGCTAGAAGAGTATTCTAAAGCATAAGTTTAACCCTTTTTCGGGCCCGAGGGACTTAATTTTGGAAAAAGAGCCATTCTCCTTGGTTTTGGATTATCTCTTTTTCCGGCCTTAGAGATTATCTACGAAAAAGGAACCCCTTCAGAGTCCATATTTAAACTCCTTTAAGACTCCCTAAATATGAAAATATTATTGAGTGACCTTGTTCCTTTCACACTCATTAATTGGTCCATAAGGAATATCTATTTGGCATAAGTTTAACCCTTTTTCGGGCCAATATATTATCTAGGAAAAATGTACGCCTCGGGAGACATGTCTCACCGAGAGAGTTCTACCAAGTTATATTTTATACTTTTTCGAGCTAAGGGGACTAAACTTAGAAAAAGGTTGCGAGTCCATAGTTAAGCTCTTTTCAGACTCCTTAAAATTGAAAAGATAGTCGAGTGATCTTGTCTCGGTCACACTTGCTAAAATGGTTTTGAAGAGACGTTCTTTTGATATAATTTTAACCATTTTTTGAACCGACTGGACTAATTATGAAAATGAACTCTTTGGAGTCTTCTTTTAAGTGTTTTTCAAACTCTCTAAAACATGAAAACACACCAATATTACCTTCTCTAGGCTCGTAAAACTTCACATGGAAGGAGTCTTGTTGTGTCACTAGTACATATTGTAAAAAATTCGACGTTCTATTTGCGATGTTATGGACAAAATTGGATGTACTGTCGAAAAATAAAGGATTTTTTTTTTTTTTTCCATATTGCCCGATAACGTCGCACATGCAACATGATACAAACAGATGTCGCTATTGCGACGAAGACGTCGCTATTGAGACACCATTGGACTGTCGTTGATCTTGCCACGTATGTAACATAGTCGTTGCTCTTGCCACGTTTTGTAACATAGTCATCTCTCTTTCCACATTTGTAAAATATTCGTCGCAGTTGCGATGTTGTGGAAACTAGGTTTTTCCCCTCCAACTATTATTTGACCAAGTCAACTTTGATTTGGTCAATGATCGTCGGAATTGTGACGTTATAAATTCTATGAATATGTTGCATTTTACGGATGTTGCGACAAGTTTTCTATAATAACGACACTTGAAAAAGGGTTTGCGGGTCTCCTCGGCGAACAAAAAACAAGTATTTTTTTCAGTACATGTCTGTGGGGAAGAATATTAGAAAACATTAGAGTTGGGAAAATAATTAAATAGGGTGAAAAGGGTGATGATAAATGTTATTTCCCTTGCAAAAATTGTTGTACTAGATGTCCCAAAAGAGTTTTAATAGCAACAACTAAAAAACATTGTAGAAAATATGGGCACATGGACGGGGGATCAAATGAACATCGTCCCATGGTATATACATTCATTATTTGTTTTAATATTTATTGTGTTCTCAAACTTTTATATGTTTTATACATGCACTAATTTTTCATGATTGTTTGAAATTATAAAGTTAGATTTGCCCCCTAACTTTATGCACAAAGCACCAAGTAGTAGCAACAATGATGTTGTAGTACAAGATGAAGAACTTGAAGCAGATAATGAAGATCAAGTTAATGATCCCATGGAAGTAGATGACAATAATAACATAGTTCAAGATGATGAGACAAATCAAATGATTCAAGATTTATTCGGTCATCCAGATGAGGATCATGGAGACAATAGTGATGGTATTTATGATGAACCTCTGATTGAAAAGGCAAAAAAATGACTTTATAAAGGGTCAAGAACAAATCTTCTCTCCACTACATTGCTATTGGTGAACTTGAAAGTTACGAATCATTTTTATAACACTTATATGACACAGATCCTAAGGTATGTAATATGTTTATTCACATCTACATAAAGGTTGAAGTTTCCCCATTTGTTTTAGTGTTAATTAATATGTAAAATAAAAATGCAATATTTACAATTACTATTCTTTACATTAACTATTTATTTTTTATGTTTTAGATTGTTAGGTGAATTTATGTTACCTTCGTCAAATATTTTACCTCGCACATATCGAGATTTACATGCCATTATAAAAGACATTGGAATGGAGTATCAAAGTATAAATGCATGTCCTGCTGATCATATTATATATTATGGACAACATGCGTCGAAAACAGAATGTCCGGTATGTGGTATCAGTAGATATCAAACCGATCAAGTAACAAAAATGGTCCCTCGAAAGGTTCTCCGACATATTCCTATAATTCCACGTTTGCAGCGACTGTTTAGGTGCCAAAGCATATCACAGTTTATGGATTACCATGCATGAAAGAGAATTGAAGATGACGTTCTTCGAATGCCTGTAGATGGTTATGCATTTAAGAAAATTGCTGCAAAATGGACAAAATTTACAAATGAATCTCATAATGTTAGGCTTTCATTGAAAAATGACGATGTTAATCCATTTGGAGAGCTTCGGTCTGTTTACTCAGTGTGGCCTATTTTTGTTATCAACAATAACATTCCTCCTTGGATTTCAATAAAGAGGGAGCACATAATGTTGACAATGATTATTCTAGGTATTTGTTTACATTAATTTTTCGAATTTAAAATTTTCATTTTTCTCTTTTTTTGCATAAAATCTTTTATTTATTTATTTACGTATATATACATACCATGGCAGTAATTTCGTGTAATTTCAAAAAATTAGGTAAGTACCAAGTTAAATATATGAATGTGTATATCGAGCCTTTTATCGACGAGCTACTAAAGTTATGGGAGGGCATCACTATGTATGACATCTGTAAACCAATTGGGCAGAAGAGATTTCAATATCGTGGAATACTTTTATGGAGAATTCATGATGCCCCAGGACTAACACATTTTTGTGGTATGTAACGTTCCATATTGCACACTTGAATAGTATATAATTAATTGATTATATCATGCATGTTGTTTAAATAATCATTTCGTATATATATTAATAATTCACATTAATCCCTCTGTTGTAGGTCTTCAAACAAAGGGCAAATTTTCATTTCCAGTTTGTGGTCCTAAGATGAAATCTCGTCGGTCAAAAAGTTTATAAAATGAGGTGTTTGATGAGTATAGACACTTCCTCTCTAAGAACCATAAGTATTGTACTACTAAAAAATATATTTTCAATGGGAAACAAGAGACTGGATTAAAACCACAAAGAATGACACCTCGCCTATGGAAGTTGGCATATGACAGAATTAATCCTCGAGGTACGCATTTTGTTTATGTATCGTAAATGGAATCATGTTTTGAAATTTTATTTTACCGCATTTGATAAATAGTTTTCTGATTTTTTTTTATGCTTCATCAATGTCATCGTCGTGAAGGTAGTAATAATGGGCTTCCACGAGGAATGGAATGTTATCCCATTCAATTCATAAGTTTTCCTTACTATAAGGACCTAAAAATAGTTCATTTATTTGATACAATGCATATCGGGAAGAATGTGATAGAAACATTATGGTGAATCATAGATGACATGAGGGATAAAGAAAAAAATGTCAAAATTTGTAATGACATTCAGGAAGCCAATCATGCAATGAAAAGTGTGATCCGATCAAATAACTATGGAGATCAAAATAACCTTCCATGGTTATTAATAGAGCAACAAAGCAATGATGTAAAAGAGGTCATTCAAAAAATTAAATTTCCCATAGGTTTTTGTTCAAACATAAATAATATCTTAATGGAGAAAGGTGAATTTGGTGGGGTAAAACCACATGATTTGCATACCTTCATTAAGGTAATTAATAATTTTAGTATTCATATTTATATATTGATTGTATACATTTTTTGAGATTTTTATTTTTTTGTCTAGTTTTGAACAAGTAACGATTCGTTTTTATTGTTACAGTATGTTCTACCTTTATCTCTCCCAAACGAATTTGAAAACAACGTCAAACAAGTTATATATGATCTTGGAAAATACATGAGGTAAGTAACTGCAATATGTATGGAAAAAAATAATCCATTTTTTTGTTGTACTTGATGACATGTGTTTGACTTGTAATGTAATATGTATTTATATGTTTTTTTAAAACATGTTATTTTCTTGCGTCATGATCTGTAGATGGTTGTCATTGAAAGAAATACATGAAGATGATATAAAGTATTGGAAGAGAGAAATTCCTCGGCTAATGTGTGAAATGCAGAAGTATCTACCTCCAACATTTTTCAATGCACAAGAACACTACCTCATACACCAAGTTGAGGAGATTGAAATGTGTGTACCTGTACACACAAGGTCAATGTGGATGGTGGAGAGGCACTTGAAATCATTGAAGACTTTTGTTAGACAAAGAGCATGTCTTGAGGGTTCTATGGTGGTGGGATATATGGTATATGAATCCATGGTGCATATTAGTCATTATCTTCGTAAATTAGCAGCGCAAGCTATGCATGAAGTGGATTGCATTTGGGATGTGAACTCCATCAAAAAAATTGAAAGGGAGCAGCTGTTGGAGAAATGTACAATGAAGAAAGTGAGAGGTAATTAAATTGTGTATATTTTTAATAAATATAAATTTATCATTTTTGTGTGTATATGATCATACTCATTTAATATTTATTCTTTCATCATTTATTAATATTTACCATGGTTATAACTAATATTTAATATTGGAGAATTGTGAGTTTTTGATCGGTCAGTTGCTCAAGATTGGGATGCACTACATTTATACATTGCAAAAAATCTGGACTGGATGAAGGTATGGATTGATAGATGTAAATAACTTCATGGCAGTAGGTCATCATGGAAAGAACTGTCTGAATTGGTTAGAGAAGCTCGTCGTAATGGAGATTTCAATGTTAGACAGAGGGAAATAGGTTTAGCATATTGTTTGAAAGATGGAAATGCAAACAAATTCACCCATTTTATTAAGTTATTTTATATTATATTAATGTGACTGTAGGTGTGTTTTTTTCATATTATACTTTTCAAGTTATATAAATTTGTTTATTATTAATTGACAATGCATCTTTTACATGTCTGTCATATTGCAGTTGAAACACCACAAGGCTATGTGGTGCAATGGTCGTAAATTTCGCATCAAATAGTTGCATGAAACCAGAAAAACCTCTGATAGTGGGATAACTGCATTTTTCCATGTCACTAATGTTTCCTCTATGAGTGACAAACATCCTCGAGAATCTGAAAATAGATACTATGGGTTTTTGATATAATTGAGTGCGACTTTAATTCCTTCAAATTAGTTTTTTTCGATGTCAAATGGTATAGGTTACAAATGCATGAACATGATGAGGAAAAGACCATTATTCATCATTCCAACAGATTTCCGATGATTAAAACAACATTTTTTGAAAAAACAAACGATCGCTAAGTTTTTCGAAGTCAATGTGAACAAGTCTTTTACTCAAAGGTTCCAGGTAAGAGGGATTGGTCATTTGTTGTTAGATATGATCCAAGAGGAAGGCCATTAAAGTATACTGTAGATGGGGAAGATGATATTGAAGAAGAAGATGATGTAGCGCTAGAGTAGGAAGAATATGGGTTGACAGATGAAGAAGACAGAGAAGATAAACCAGGCGTAGGAGATAATGCGCAAGTTCTTGATGATGATATCAATGAAGATATGTTCGAAAATGCCATTGATGATGATGATGACGATGATATCATCAATCCTTTCAAAAATGTTTCTGAACAAGATGATGATACATATATCAAGTTGGATGATCAAGAAGAAGATACAGAAGAAGGATGATACAAATGTTGCTTTGGTCGATGAGGTATGTAACTAGATATTTTAATTTGTATGAATTATTCTCTTTAAATAATTTTTAATTATGTGGGTTAATTACATGTTTTTAAGTTCTATTTCATTTTTGTTCTGGTAGTTTCTATGCATGATTAATATGTTTCTTTTGTTTGTTTTCTATTTTATATATTGGGTATTATGGAATTGAGAGCAATGTGAGAGGGGGGAGGGCATATGAGCTTCCACCTTCACATGGTTTGCCTTGTTTAGTAGAGAATAAATTATTCTCGAAACCAAGAGAAGTTCATTCATTCATCTTTATACTAAAATATCACTCACAGACCCACTCTATATATCATCTCATATCGTCCTCATTTCATTTTAATTTTCTGATCGATCAAATTTTGAAGGAAACAATTATTAAAAGACATTGTACTAGGGCTAGAGTACATGATGGGAAACAATGACCTGTGAATGGGGCCAACGTTGAAATTTTTTCAAAATTTTTCTGTATGACATCATACATCCTTGAGTCTTGAAACCCTCCCATACCGTCAAGACATGTGTCTAGTCTAACCATGTCAAATTTCAATGCATACAGACACATATTGAAGAAANCTATATATCATCTCATATCGTCCTCATTTCATTTTAATTTTCTGATCGATCAAATTTTGAAGGAAACAACTATTAAAAGACATTGTACTAGGGATAGAGTACATGATGGGAAACAATGACCTGTGAATGGGGCCAACGTTGAAATTTTTTCAAAATTTTTCTGTATGACATCATACATCCTTGAGTCTTGAAACCCTCCCATACCGTCAAGACATGTGTCTAGTCTAACCATGTCAAATTTCAATGCATACAGACACATATTGAAGAAATTTCAATGTTGGCCCCATTCACTGCTCACTATGTGGGGTCGATGCATGACATTTTTGGTGGTTGAATTGGAAGTTCCATGAAATTTCAAGAGAGTCCCAACAAAGATTTTACAGATGGAAACAACGAAATTTGACAATGAGACCCTCCCATACCTTAAGTATCAAAACCCTTAACAACATCCTTAAGTATTGAAACTATCCCATACCTTCAAGGAAACTATCTAGTCTAACCATTTCAAATTTCGATGTATATGGACACATTGAAAACATTTAAACGTTGGCCCAATTCACTGCTCACTGTGCGGGGTCGGTGGAAGAAATTTGTGATGGGTGTATTTGAAGTTCCATGTCAAATTTCAAGATAGTTTCGACAATGATTCTATAGAAGGGAATGTCGAATGTTGAAAACGAGAGGTGCAACATGATGAACGTTGATGCAAATGTGGACAATATTAAAGATGATTTGAGGACATCATACATCCCTGAGTCTTGATACCCTCCCATACCGTCAAGCCATGTGTTTAGTCTAACCATGTCGAATTTCGACGCATACAAGTACATATTGAAGAAATTTCAACGTTGGCCCCATTCACTGCTCACTATGCGGGGTCGATGCAAGATGAAATTTGTGGTGGTTGAATTGGAAGTTCCATGAAATTTCAAGAGAGTTCCAACAAATATTCTACAGATGGAAACAATGACATTTGACAAGGAGACACCCATTATGAACGTTGTTGTAAACATGGACGATCTCAAATATTATGTGGTCGGGACATTAGACATCCTTGATTCTTGAAACCCTCCCATATCGTCAATGTATGTGTCTAGTCTAACCATGTCGAATTTCGACGCATACATGCACAATTTGAAGAAATTTCAACGTTGGCCCCATTCACTGCTCACTATGCGGGGTCGGTGCAAGATGACATTTTTGGTGGGTGAATTGAAGCTTTTGCAACATCAACTCCACTTGGTAATTCAAAAATCAAACCCTCCTTAAGTATTATGAGGTGACATCAAACATCCTTAAGTATCGAAACCCTCCCACACCTTCAAGACAACTATCTAGTTTAACCATGCCAAATTTCGATGCATACGAGCAGATTGAAAACATTTCAATGTTGGCCCCATTCATTGATCACTGTGCGAGGTCGGTGGAAGAAATTTGTGATGGGTGTATTTGAAGTTCCATGTCAAATTTCAAGATAGTTCCGACAATGATTCTATAGAAGGGAATGACGAATGATGACAATGAGAGGTGCAACGTGATGAACGTTGATGCAAATGTGGACGATCTCAAAGATTATGTGGGGACATCATACATCCTTGAGTATTGAAACCCTCCCATATCATCAAGCTATGTGTCTAGTTTAATCATGTCGAATTTCGACGCATACATTCACAATTTGAATAAATTTCAACGTTGGCCCCATTCACTGCTCACTATGTGGGGTTGATGCAAGATGACATTTGTGGTGAGTGAATTGAAGCTTCTGTGACATCAAATCGACTTGGT
>SNQJ01S0126854.1:0-36604 GCA_010110895.2 Picea sitchensis | reverse complement strand
AAACAAACTAGCTTCAAATTATGAAACTATACTTGGATACCTCAAACAAAAGAAAAAATATTGTGAAAGTAAAGCCACTACAGTGACTAGCCAAATCAGACAAAACACATCCACTAAAAAGCAGCCATTGAAATCCTACAAACAAGGCTGGTATTAGAACGACACAACTTACTATATCATGTCTGATAAAACTACTGTACTTAACATAGACAAACATCAAATGATAACCAACACATGAAGAAATGCATATAACTTACAACGCAATTCCATAGAAAGTCTCACACTCCAGCCAAGAAAATTTCTACACTGGATAAATTAAATGCAGTGTTCAATTGCAATGGAGATTATGAACATCAACAAAGTAAACAGTAAGCTCAAAAAATGACTTCTAATAAATGTGTCTTAAAAATGAGACCATGTGGGTAAAATTTAATCAATTGGATATGCCTATATTTTTTATTTAAATATTGCATATACTCTACTCCAACACAAGCTAACAACAAGTGCTTCCTAGATAGAACCATCTAGCATTGTAAGATAACACTGCATAATTATATACCATCAGTGTATACAGGAGGAAAACAAAATTATAGAAAATTGCACAACGCTAGCTTAGTAATTAGATATAAATTCAATCACCATACACAGTCCAGCTAGGGACAAGATGTAATAGCAACAAAATAGACTGTGCCAATCACTACATGAAGTATCAATGTTGTCATTTAATTGGTTATTGCAATGTAAGCTTGATGCAGTGATAACTTTTTAGTTTATATGACATAAATAAGAAGCTAAAGATCATCAAACCAAAAAAGCTTCGCTAGGATTGTGTTGAAAGCGCAAGTGTAACATTTCCATAGTAATATTGACCAAGGGCACAAAAAATACAGAAAATTGGTTGAACAGAGGAAACAAATGGCAACAACAATAGAACAAGGAGACATAATTCCCAAATGAGCATCAATACACAGTCAGATTACAAGGAGAAAGAAACCAAAGGATGCCAATGCTAAAAAACTAAAGGCTCTGTACCTTAATTTCAGCTTCTTCAACTGAAATATTAGTATCAGGGCCACGAAGAGTCCGTAATGAAGCTTCAAAATCTGTTTCCTTGCCTATTTTAGCATGAAAATATGTTAGACAAGATTTTCCTTTTACAAAACATGGCACATGAATTTATCTAGCTTATGTAGTTCATACCATTTATTACAAGAATTTAAGCTTTCCAAAATCTCACCAACCATCTTGGGGATTCCGGGATAACGAAGAGACCAATAATCAACAGAACACTGGGAACTACTCCTGTATTACCACCCAAGAACAATTGATTTTAATATTTTCAGAAAAAAAGACAATAAATTTTATATGGTTGTAAACCCATCTTACTAATTATGTACCTATAATTGCCAGAAACCTCCATGAAACAAACAACCCAAATAAGTACGCCATCATTATACCAATAGTAATTGAAAGCTGTTCCACAACAAGGAGTTTGGTCAGTTACAATTAAGGCTTCTCTAGGGCTTTACATGCCACTTACATCCATGCGAATATGGCTTCTTAGAAGACCATGATAAAGCTATATTCCCAAGGTGAAAAAGATAAGAAATTAAGAATAAAAAACTCACCTGATTTACAGTACCAAGAGCTCCCCACAAGTGCTTCAGAGCTATCTCAGCTATATATACCGGTACCTTGATTTACCACAACACATGACTAACATCAGACACTCGACAGCGTTACTGCAGTAGATACCTTATCAAAGGTTTTGGAGGACAAAGGGCACGTGAGGGAGTGGTAGACTTACTGTGAACGATATGACTCCCATTGCAAAGCCTGTCAACAATCTACCCACATACAATAATGAAGCATTCCGCAACAAGGTAAAAGTGACAAGACTACATCAGAAGTACTTTCTTCTTTCATACCAGACCATTAAAAAGACAAAATTTGCATATGAAATACACAAATGCACAATTTGATGTTCATCATGTCCAAATCAAAGAGTTTTCACACAAAATTTCATCTGGGATATCACAACTTACCTTTGCAAAAGCAATGGCAAGCCACCCTACAATACTTGGGACTGCTGCCACTATGAGTGCCTGTGTATGACATGGAAACTGAAGCTAGAGGCTTATGGTCATATGTAAAATAACTAAATCAATTATATGTTGTAGCTTGTCATTCATCTGCAAGAGAAGCATAAATTTGTCCACAGTCCACATATGATATCACCATGAGATCCTAGAAAACGCTCACCCCTTTGAGATCCTAGAAAACGCTCACCCCTTTTCGCCCAATGTAATCAACAATTTTTTCCACTGGCTATCGCTTCAACTTGATGTAGTCTATTTTGCAATTTTACAGCAACAAAATGAAGATCAGATCAAGTTTATCACTCCATCTGTCGCTGCGGAGCTCCAATTTTAACCATTAAACAAATGACAAAATTAAACAAAACCCATGTTAATATCAGATCAATAGGCCATTTGAATACATGAAAATAGTAGAGTCTCTATGACAATAATTCTCGGCCTTTTCTCCGATTCAAGTTCTCAACGTAACTACAACTTCTACTGTGGAAATCAAGATCTTCGCCCATTTCTTGAAAGAGCCGAGAAATAAAGAAGGGCTCTTCATCAATTCTCCCACAATTATTCTCATGGACGACACGCTTCCTATGCAGGCGCTGAGACTCATTAGAAGGGCCGATGACCTGGACAACTCTCATATATTTTTATTTTATGCTGAAAGAGACTCCGTCATGAAGTCAGCTTCTAACCAGCTCTCAGACCCTGCAGGATCGCCGGGTCCTCTGAGAGAAGAAGGCTGAGTTCATCACTAGTTCTCTTGGGAGCCATGGCTACCCCTGTGGTTGGATGTCGCTTCATTACTACTCTCATATGACTACGCAAGATAATTGGCCCTTTCTCCTCTCGCTTCCTGGCCAGGTGAAATGTCAACTATTAATTGTGTTTATAACAAAGACGGAAGCCCTAATAATACATCAAACATATCAACCAATCAAATTTTAGAAAATATATTATTTTCTGTGTTACACATTGAACTAATACAAAGTTAAAGGGCAACTGATGTTATATAGTCCCAAGCCTTTCGGCAGGGACTAATAAATGATGAATATGTTCTTGCTCTCTGAAAATGAATGCTTTTATTTTTTTTTTTTTATATAAAAATGGATGCATTCTATGTAATAAAAATTGTGAAAAAACCTTGTCATCATTACATGTCTAGTGCAAAATAAAAAATAAGAGTCACAATCTCCATTATTATTCATGTGCAACTCACCATTATTCTTGTGTTGAATATTCTCAGGATACACCATTCACAACGTATATTGTATTGGAAAGGACTTTGGTTTTTTCAATTCTCTTTTGCAGTACTTCCAATTTTACGTGCTTACCTACCCATGAATAAGGGTTTACCTACCCATGAATAAGGGTTTCAACACAAGACCTCCAAATTCACTGCCAAGTTTAGTGAAATATAAATTGATTCACAATGGCAGTGGTTTCTCAATAGTGCCACCCTCTTGAATAAAGGTATTCAACCAAAATAGATTTATTCCTCTTCTAATCTTAAACATTACGGGCTATAGCCGTTGGAGGCTGATGACGATCACCTTCAATAGACCGATAGTGTTTTGGAGGGATCGGCGTGTGCAGTTGTGGATGGAGAGGATCGATCGATGGAGAGGGATTGACACGTTAAAATGTTGCACCAAATTCTATTTCTTTTGACTGGTGGAGGCACACATGACCACGATCCGTTATTGGGGTCGAGTTGTTGCAGTTGACCAACACCTTCATGGAGGGTGAATTGTTTTATTAATGCCACAAATATCATATACTCAATGGCGATCCATTACAGTGATGAACAAGAATAACAACTAAAGCAAATTCAAAAAATTGATCTAAACTGCTAGATCTCTGATACCTTTCTTGTTTTTATTTTTATATCTATTTTTTAGATCTCATACGTAATATATAAATCTAATATTTATTACAGATCCTTGAACAAAACCATAGATAGTCACAAAAGAACAATTTAAAATTTATTCCATTTGGCCATCAAAATCTTGCTTGCATGACAAATCAATATAATAATGAACTTGTTTTCCTGGTGCCCTTTCAAATAAATGTAGATATATAATTTTGTTGATGTAGGCAGCTTGGCTTCATTTTCTTCATGCATATCCTAACACCATTATTTCAACTCAGATTTTGTCTTTCATGGACCACTACCATGGAGGAGTTATTAGGCCCTTAAGACTCAAGGAAGCTCTCATACACTAAGAATTACCACAAGCTTGAGACAAAACAAGAAATTGAGGAAAAGGGTTAAGTTATTTACTTTTAAGTGCACATTGTATTGATCTCGTGATATGAATTTATATTACATGAATTTGACAACTCATCAATTAATTGTGACAACATCTCATCAATAAATAAATAAGGCTTACAACTCATATCAATATGATCTCGAACTTTACAATTGTCTAAAAACTCATAGTCTAACATTATTAACCTCTATTTATTTAATATAAACAAGTTAACTCTCCTCGTATTAACTAAAAAACTAAACTAAAAATTCTTCTTTAGTTTATTTAAAGGAAACATACATGTATGACATATCACACAATTAAAAAATCCAGATGTTCTGTTCTATCCTCGTTAATAGTTTTAGCGTAATCCAAATAAATATGCTTTCAACTTTTATCTTCATTAATACTATGTGAAGGCTCATTGAAACCTTATCGAGTAAGGTTAATCCATTAATCTCAAGATTGTTCGATAATTCGGTGGTGTGAACAATGGCCAATGTTTTTTCGTTCGATATGCATTGATATATTATATCTAACTTATTTTCCTCTGTTTAGTATAAACAAGTTGGCTTTATTGACTATGCTACAACGTTTTACATTGACTTTTGGTTATAATGTGTTACCTTAATTTTTACATTGACTTTTGGTTATAATGTGTTACCTTAATTTGGGGTGACTTTTTTTCTTCGTTGGAATGGATCCAATTTCAATAAATTAATTGTTTACTCAATTCTAGATTAATTGTTTGTTTGTTTGTTTTGTTTAATTTGTGGGAAAAATTACTTGTATTTTTTTCTTTCGTGAAAATTTATGTAAATTTGCCAATATTGATGATGATAGCTAATATATAGGGACATCGAGTGAAGCATGCATCAAAGACAATCAACACATGGAAACGATCCCGAGACCTCCTGCATGAAGCCCACAAAGCACTTAACCACTTGAACTAGCCCATGAGACTAATCCACTTGTTGTGTTTTACCCAATTTGTAAATTTGTTGCAATATGATATATATCCATAAATTCAACAAGACATACACCTACTTGATACATTGAATTAACTTGATATTTAAATGACCCATCATCAAGATGATTTAGCCTTTCATATATTTATTAATTATAATTTTGAATTCCTTCAAATATTAGAAATTAAGATTAATAATAAAGGTTAATCCCTTTCTAATTACCACCACCTCGGTATAATTATTAATGGACACACCCACATTATGAGTGAAATAACCTTTTGTCATACCATATTCTCAATTGTTGACCAATATCTATCACATTCATTCATAAAGGGCTTTTTTTAATTGTGAAAAATAAAGTCAATAATTGCAGGTGGTCAGGGGATGTGGGGTCTTAGGGGTTTATAGGTATTGGGATATTAAAAGGTATCTAGTTAAAATAGGGTTTTCTTTTATTGTAAATACATGTATTGGGAGGAGTTCAACAAAAGTATTTTAGGATATATTTATCAATATCTAGAGAAATTAAGGATATTCTTTTAATATCCCATGAATGCAGGTGCTATTTCATAGTTTCACTAAGTGAAGACCCCATGTGTCATACACATGCAATCTTTGTTAATACCCCCACCCCAGGTGTAATTATCAATGGACTCACCCACATTATGAGTGAAATAACCTTTTGTCATACACGTGCAATCTTTGTTAAGCCACCTTGCCTTGTGAGGATTATCTTGAGAGGTCCCAACAAAATTTGATTTGTTAAAATGGAAAACTTAAAGATTGTTATTAATTTTGAGTAATTTTTATATAAGTAGAATGTGAAGTTTGTTGATTAAATTTATTAATACAAAATCCTCAACATTCAAGTTTAGATTAACTTCATACATATTTAAAGTTTTTTATTATTTATAATTGTTGGGTATGTGTTATATTCTTTGCATGTGTGTGAGGGGGTGCGTTGGATTTTATGAAGCCCTTACCTAGGCTTTAAAGTTTTTCTACTCCGTAATAATTTTTTTTTGTAATATACAAATGAATATTTTATCTAAACATGTATTTTAGATCTCTGTCTTCAAATTAGGAATTTCTATTTTGCAAGGTTTTCTAGTTTTGCAAAATGTAAATAATTTATCATTTTCTATTCACTAGCACGATAGTTTATCTAACAAATTTCCATAGTTTATCTAACAATTTACCACAATTGCACCCACAATTTAATCAATCAATTTTTTGATTCTATTAAATTCTAATTCTAACATTTTAATTGAAATCTAGCATTTTAATTTAAACAGTATAATCAAGTTAATCAATCAACCCGACTAGGAAAATACATGTAGTCTTGTTTGATTTAGTAGTCCATTCCTGTGATGTTTGATTTAGTAATCCATTCATGTGATCCCTAGCAGACCACCCAACTGGATGTTTTACCTCCCAGCCAACTAGGAACAACCTCACCGGCTCCCTAGCTCCAAGAAACCAAGTTTCCTGGCCCATCGTGCCCTAAGTCCCAGAACCATAACCCCAATATGTCCAAAAATACCAAAGTGCAAAATACCAAGTCTCCCTCCCCATCTCTCCAAATCCCCATCTCAATACCAAAATGCTTCTCGTAACATCCAACGCCCTTCCTTTGGTTTTCCTCCCCCCTTTATTCCTTCTCCACCGCCTTTCTCAACTCCCTCGACCCCAAAATTCTAAGCATACCAAAACTAAGATAAACTATTCCCTTGTCACCTCCCCCCATTTAATAAACTGACATTCTACCCATCTCCATAAATAAATCATGATTATAAAATATCTCGGGTAGGTCACAAAATCTAAAGCACAATTATAAGATATCTCAAGTAGGTCACAAAACCTAAATTGCAATAAATGCAATCAACTTAATAAAATCATATTTCACTTCTTCTTCTTTTAAAAATAATAAAACTCTAAATAAAATTTACCAATCTAATGAACAAATTATTAAAATCCTATAAATCTAAATTTCGGTACAAACATCAACATACAACAAACACAAACCATACAAAATAATATTGTAATATCTAATATATATGCTAATAATACTAGTGTACTCGTGCAAGGTATGTATGCGTAGCTAGCGCATACATAGCTCGTGCGTGCACTAATGATAACAATCAACACATCTAATGCATAATTCTTGTTTGCTCACAATCAAGTTAATAGTACAATAAATCTCATAATGCATTAATCAATCACTTATACTAACAAAATAATGTTGATACATCAATCACAACAATTCAAAACAATGAAACATTTACCTAGATCATCACAACTGAATTAAGCATTTAAAACCAAAAATAAAAGGGAATAAGTTAGGCACTAAAGTTACTTGACTAAATCCCAACAACACTCTCAACTACTCTAAACACCCTTCTTCCCTAACCTACTTCCATCTTCCAAATCCTATCCCTTCTCTGTTGGACTATACTGGAGCGTCAACTATATTGACCTAACTCCAAATAGAACCCATAAGTAGAAGTGTCAAAAACCTTGACCAAGCTTCCCCAGTAGGCAACTGGAATTTTCCATCACACGTCTAAGGGAGTGTGGCTTAACACAACCCTCCCACGACTCTAGGTTTCCGAGGATAAAAGGTGGGAAAATCCTCCACCCCTTTTGATAGAAATAGGGTCAACACCCTATCATGGACCATACTGCAACACTGTGTTCTGGGTGCTTTGTCATAAAATATCCAGTTTTAGGCAGTCATTCCACCTGAGAAACCTGCACTTGACCAAATATCAAAGCAATTCATTTGAACCAATGTAAAATAACATAAGGATAATTCATATCATTACATTTCTCATTCGATGTCCACGACATCGATCACTTACTATCACACTTCTATGGCTATTACATAGCTTATTCAACCTGCATATTAGTTTACCAAATGAACTTATCCATAACCATATATTGTTGACATGTGATTGTATTTAAAACATATCATTAAACTTAGTATTTACATACCAAGATCCTTTAATCAACAATTGCATGCTAGATGTAAATCATAAAAAATATGTCATTAGACAATAATTATTCATAGTATTTACACTTATGTAGGTCCACATGTCCAAAATTTGAACTGCCCATGTTAATTAATGTTTCACAATTAATACCCAAATGAAAATACAATTAGACCATACATAAATTTAGTTGCCTAGGTCAAAGTGGGGCATTACAAATTTGACGACAAGGTCTGACGATCCCATCACTTGATGCTCTTGGTGTATGTGTGCGGTGAGTGATTTTTGAGGGGGGATCACAGGGGGGCCAGGATTGCCCCCCTACTTCTGCAAAGCCTTTGGCTTCGAGGCGACACCCCAAATTATTTTTTTGGGCGATTTTTTCTATTTTAAGTATTTTCTAAATTAATGGATTAAGGGATTAGGATTTTGGTAGCTACAAAATACCAAAAATATTGTATATATATTGTATTGTGAATGGTGAAATTAATATGATGAAGAGTTGAGAGGTGCGACACCAAGAAAGGTTGGTTTTCTCCCGTTTAAGGGTTTCCAACATAAATCTCTGTGTACTATGTATATGAGACATTGATTAATTTATGTCTGACTTAAGAATTTGTATGCATTCCTTTACTTCATAGGTTTAAAAATTACACGCGATATCAAAGCATGTTTTTGGATTTAGGGGGATGCCTTTGTTATGGAGGATTTGAATCCGTCTTGATAGATCAAGTTTATCGTGGGTCTGTGATAAACCTGGGTTCAATGGGAGCTTTACAGTGGTGATTCATACGTTGAAAGAGAATGACGAGTAGTTCTAGAATCAAGATTGAGAAGTTCAATGGTTAAAGCTTTGAACTATGGAAGCTCAAGATGGAGGACCTTCTTGTAGACAAAGAACAATGGATCGTTATGGATCTTGGTACACAATCTACTGGTACACAAACTACTAGTACTCAATCTACTAATATGTCGAAAGAAGAATGGGAGAAGTTGGGTAGAAGAGCAAGGAGTGTGATTCGATGTTACTGAATATGTCAGGAGAATCTACAACCAAAGAACTATGGGAAAAGTTTGGGAATTTGTATCAGTCAAAGTATCTGGTAAACAAGTTGTTTCTTCGAAAGAAGTTGTATCATCTTAGAATGGACGATGGAGATTCTGTGATAGAGCATATAAATTCCTTCAATACTTTGGTAAGTCAACTTGTCTATGTTGATATTAAGCTTGCAGAAGAAGATAAGTGTATTACCTTGTTATGTTCTTTTCCAGACTCCTGAGATAATCTGGTTGTAGCAATTAGTAGTGCCACTCAATTTGCATTGAAGTATGAGGATGTTGTTGCATCCTTGTTATTAGAAGAGATGAGGCGAAAAAGCATGGATAATCAGAGCACATATGCTTTATTTGTAAGACGTCGTCCCCAAGATAGGAATAAAAATATGTCTTCGGAGGGGGGGGGATCTAAATCTCCAGGAAAATGTTTGAGGAAATGATGGAAGTGTGATAAAGTTGGGCATTGTAAGAAATATTGTGGGTCTAAGAAGGTTGGTAAAGAAAAGGGTTCTGATGATGCCTCTTCCACAGAGGCGAAAACCTCCACAAAAGAAGGTGGCAATGTTTACCTGACATCTACAGGTGCACATGAAGATCATGGTGTATGGTTGATCGACTTAGGTGTGTCATTTCACATGAATTCTCATGGGGAGTGGTTTTGTGAATATGAAAAGTATGATGATGGTGATGTCTTCCTAGGAGATGACTCAACAACCAAAATCATGGGACCTGGAAGAGTTAAGATGTTGTTGAAAGATGGAAGGATTAGAATTCTCCCTAGAGTTCCACTCATTCCAAATCTATCCAGGAGCCTAATATTTGTAAGTAGGTTGGATGATGCAGGTGTGGATACTTTATTAGGAAAGGGCACTTGCAAAATGGTACGAGGAGCAATGGTGTTGATGAGGGGAATTTGGCGTGGAAATATGTACAAGTTCTTGGGAAGTACTTATATTGATGGGTGTAATAATTTTGTTGTCCCGAAGCAGAGAAATAAATAATATAGGATCCATACTATCCCTGGAAAGAAGACCATGTTGTGGCATCAAAGAATGGGACATATTGGAAAAAAGGGCCTTTGAACACTACATGGTAAAAGGTATGGTTGAAGGTATGTCAAATTTCACCTTGGATTTTGATTTATGTGGACATTGCATATATGGTAAACATAATCGAGTAAGATTCCAATCTGGTGCTATAAGAGCAAAGGGGATACTAGAGTTGATACACAGTGATGTGTTCGGACCTGTGCATGTTCCATCACTAGGTAAATCTATGTATTATGTTTCATTCCTAGATGATTTGTTAAGGAACACATGGATTTATTTTCTTAGGAAAAAATCAGAGGTATTTGATAAATTTAAGGAGTTTAAGGCTTTGGTAAGGTAGAAAATTAGACATAGAAGAAAATAAAGGTGTTGAGGATAGATATTGGTGGAGAATTCTACAGGAATGAATTCAAAGAGTTATGTAAGAAGTGCGGTATAGCAAGGAAAAATATTACTACATACATACCTCAACATAATGGGGTTGCAAAAAGGATGAACATGACATTGATGGAAAAAGCAAGGAGCATTCTCAGTGGTGCTGGGTTTGGACAAGAATTTTGGGCAATGACAATGGGTACTGCATGTTACCTGGTAAAGAAACCACCCTTATCAATGTTGGTGGACAAAACTCCACATGAGGTATGGACTGGTAAGAAACCCTCTCTTGAACATCTCAAAGTGTTTGGTTGTGATGCTTATGTGCACGTTCCAAAGGAAAATAGGAGTAAGCTAGATAATAAAGATAAAAAGTGTATCTTTATTGGTTATAAAGATGGTATTAAAGGCTATAAGCTTTGGAACCCATAAACTAAAAAGACTGCATACAATCGAGATGTTGTTTTTATAAAGGTTAAAGATGTTCCAAAACAAGAATTCCTACCAAAGAAAGAAGAACATTAGAAAATAGAGTTTGAGTTGGATTATCAAATGTAATGTCCCCATTTTTGGATTCCCCTTCCCTGCAGTCAGAGGTGGCCTTATGAGTTTATGTCAGCCTGACCAGAGGAGTAAAATGAGGATAACAATGAGCTCGGGCAATTTGGAGGAGTTATATGGGACCCAAGCTACTCCATTCACCATCTTTCATCATCAGGATCATTTCCACATAGATCGTTATTGGTGTTGTGGCATTTCAACGATTTCCATAATTTTGGGTTATTATTGAGTACATTTTAATTAAATACACTAAAGGTATTATTTGGATCATATTATCTGAGAGAATACCTTAGTGTAATAGCCCATTGGAACCAGAAAGAAAGGGTCTAAAGGTTGGGATAATGAGAAAGGGATTTCCGACATCCGAGAATGTCCTATAAGCCAATTAATCACTTCCTGCTATTAAAAGGGGTTTAAAAAGGGTTATAAAGTGATTTTAATCTTCATATGGATTTGGTCAAAGGGAGGGAAGATCTAGAAGGGGGTTCAAAGAAGTATAAAGGAAGGGTAACACTTCACCTTCCTCATGATGATTTGATATCTTATTTGGAGATATCTTGTAGCCAATGTTTTTGTTGGGGTTTTTGGGAAAAACCCTTCCATTGCTAGTTTGGTTTCGATGGTGAGATGTCCATCCTAGCTAGACAAGAGGGAGATTCATCCAAAATCTCCAATAGAGTTTCATATTGTGGGTTCTTCTTTAGTTTGGGAGTAGCATCGATCTACTTGAAGGTTTTTGGAGCTTAATTTCTCTTGTTGCTTCAACTTGGATAGTTGGCAATTGGCTTGATGGAATCATGGGCTTCTTGTAGGGCCGAATTCCTTTTTTGCTACAGATTTGTATGCATTGAAAGAGAGACCGTGGGGATTGGAGGTATATCATGGAACTTGGGAGATCGTTCCCCTCTTGTTGTAGGATCGTAAATCCCTTAGAGGGGCTGCATGAGATCAGAGAAGGGCCAATATCCCCTTTAAGGAGGTTGGATGTTGTATTGGCAAGGTTGCGGGGCAAGGAGGTGACATAGAGGTGTGTAGAGGAGCTGAACCACCCCCTTTCTGTAGCGACATGAGGTGTAGGAAGACCCACAAGGATTCTTTGTAGGTCACAAGGATGAAGAGGTGAGACAAGTTCTCTTGGAGACTGAACCAAGAGAGCTGGAGAGAGCAACGCGGGTTTGGAGGGTTTTGCAACAATTATTGAGGAGACAAGGCATTATTTCAGGGTTTTGGTTTGTTCTTGTGTGTTTAGTTGATATGTTGTCACTGCAGAGCACCCACTATATATTGTATTGCTGTTGTAGATTCTATTAATAATAAAATGCCCAGATTGTCTCTTCAATTTCTAGTGCACTTAGATTACATGCTATATGTTTGACGAAATTCCTACGAGTGGAATACATGCAAATCGTTTGTAGAAAGTTGTGAATCAAGATTATAGCGTAAGAGTATATAAATGCAAATTTTTTGACACAAGTACAACCATAAATTGCATAGTAAAACATTAATACCCTAGCTTACCAAAATCGGGGATATCACATCGAAAATCTGACTCAACAGAAGAAGATGAAGTAGAAGAATATGAACCTCATACCCCAGCATTGAGGATATCATTAAGGGAAAGAGGGAAACCAGAGAGGTATATTCCACTTGATTTTCATGCTAATTTTGCTTTATCTATTACTGATGATGATCCCAAGTTGTCAGGGAAGCAGTGAATTCAAAGGATAGTAAACTTTGTAAGAAGGCCATGGTTGAAGAGATGGATGCCTTGGATAAAAATGAGGCTTGGGATATAGTTGAGTTGCCAACTGGAAGAAAGGCGATTGACAACAAATGGGTGTTTAAGAAGAAGTTGAATGCAGAAGGCAAAGCGGAGAAACAAAAAGCTCGGATAGTAGAAAAAGGTTATTCCCAGGTAGAGGGAATTGACTTTAGTGAATTTTGTTTCTCCTGTTTCCAAGTTAACTTCTATTAGATTTATTCATCTATTTCTGCTGCTTTTGATTTTGAAGTAGAACAGATGGATGTGAAGACAAAATTCCACCATGGAAGTCTAGAAGAAAGAAATGCATGTAGTAATAATGTAACACACCCATATCATAATTTAAAATTTTTGGAATTAATCTCATACATGAGAAAATCTCCATAAACTGCATTAGCGAAATGCCAATCCCGGACTCTATGTCGGGATTAAAGGTTTCTAGTATCAAGATTCCATTCACCCCAAGACCATGATTCCCAGTGTAGCGGTCCCTGTATTAGCTCTTTTAGTTCGACTCCGGATCCACGGGACACCTTTACCATCGTCCATGACCCTAGCTACCCACTTCCGGGGTTTAGGTTTATGATGTGTCGCGATGCAGGCCTTCCATGAAATTCCGAACCTCCGATCTGATGCCATGGCATTGACTCCGCGGCCAAGCTTGTGGAGCACTGTCCTTACTACGTCTATGGCTACTCCCTATGATGTCATGGTGACACACATCCTCCCTTTGGAATGCTATGGCTGTGGGACCGTGGCATTTGATTTGACTACTCATCGTGAGTTTCGTCACCGAGAGTCGAAATGCCAAACTGATCTCTCACGGGATCTTTGGACCGCGTCCCTCGGAGTTAACCAGTTATGATCAGCGTGGGAAATCATGGATCGCGCTGTTCCTGTATGCAAGAGTTCTGCCTTTGGAAAACCCGATGCTCCAAATGCCGGCTCGCCCAAATCTCCTGCCACGCATCCTACCAAAATCAACGGTTGAGATCCCTTTCGGGATACTCGCTACTTATCCACATCCGTGTCTGTTGTCCTCGGGAATTCCGATTTTCCGATGTGTCGAATGTCATTGGCGCTTGATCTCTAACACTTCCCTATGGTTTAGGCGGCGGATCTTGTTGGGGTTTCCACTTGGATTTCCCCGAGCGTACTTGTCCAGAATGCCGATTTCCCGATGGCAAATATCCGGATCCCCCTCCGGATCTCGATACAGCGTCCACGCGCCAATGGGCCAGTCTAGATTGGTCGGGGAAATCAGCGTGTCCTTGATTTCATTATGTATGATCTTTGTTTAAAACCCGATTTTGATTCCCGATATGGCGAACTCCGACTCTCCGGGATCTCCTGACATGTGTCCCACACGATGGATGGTTCTGAACCTTTCGGGATATTGTGAATCGCGATTTCATTATGTCTTAGTTTCACGACTCCGGAAACTACGATATGCAGAACCTTGACTCTCCGGGATCTTCTGCCACATGTCCCTACTGTTGGACGGCTCAAATCCTATCGGGGGAAAATCTGGATGTGATTCCGGGTGGTAAGAGTTCTATGTATTCATGAACCCCGATATGCCCGATTCAGGCTTTCCCTTACGCACACTAGAGTTTAACTCAAGTTGCAACTCTTCCCGATCCAGCGGTATCCCGGTGTGTGGGCTCGAGATCTAGGTCAGTTCGTTCTTTTGGAGTTTTTAGGATTCACGATCCCAATTTTCTCGTTAACTCGCGATGAGAGAGAAAGGCCGCGTAGCATGCTTTCATCAATCTAATGGTTGTGAATAACTATGGTTCACTCCGACGAGAACCCATCCGTCGACTTATTTATCACAAAACACTACTGTCTTGGACCTAAATAAGATCGTCTTCCTCACGTGCAGGGTGTAAGGCCTATGCGTTGAATCCTTAATTACGGGTTAGGTGAACCTTCAGGAGGGAATCTCTGTGTAGAGATCCTTATCGGGTCATTCTCGGGAGTAGATAAAGGAAGACAACTTCCGAGAACAATAAGGCATGGTTAACCTTCATTTGTGTGAAATTAGGTGCATGATATCCTTTGCTAATGGCATACAGCCGACCCTGCATATCAAACACTCTGGTACTTCGTATATTTGTAGTTCTTCTGATTTACAAATTCTGAGCTAACATCACAAATTATTAACAATTGTTGTACATACAATTCATTCACAGGAAACATTTACAATTCCAAAATCCATGAATATATGTGGCAGCCATATAAAATTTGAAATGCAATATAAGTAAAACACTTATGGATATAATTTCGGTAATGGAAGGGACTGCTGATAAGGGTGCTCGTTTCCATGCAACCGTAGGCTCAGCGACTCAAATGGATTTACCACTAGCCACCCCAGTGATGAGACCACGCGATTTCACGAGGACTTGTGTCTTCCTGTATTCCAGTGTCCGGAAGCGAAGGTTGCAATCCTTCCTCCCACTAGCGATCACTCCTCTTGCATAGGATTGCGGAGTTCCCTGGCGTCGCCCCGTCAATCGTTCCATTATCGCTTATCCTCTCGCTGAGGTTGGAAATTATTGTACGATTACCCTCGCGTTTATTAGGCCTGACGGCTCTACGGTTGGGTGGTTCACCTCCCCATCCTCATCAAGCCATCAGCCTACCAACCTGCGAAGCATTTATTTGAGGACTGTGAGCGGCTTTTGGTTCTCAGACGATTAAGTCCAAATACGATATTTTATTCTTGGTGGAAGTTAAGCAGCCCTTTCAAAATTGCCTCCACCACCATCGGTAGAAGTCTCTTTCACACACATCCCCTCTGTGATTCGAATAAATTCAAAAGCTATCATTTGTTCATTGACCTCTTCCTGAGGTCCATTTACATCCACATATTCTATTAGCATGAGTTTTGCCATAGTCCTTGGCCCGTCCAATTATATTTACAATCTGGAGGGCTTGATTGTTACTTAAGGTTTTGCGGTGAAGGGAAGAAAGAGTTGATGCATGAAGCTAAAGAAGTCACTTATAACTCAAATACGGAAGCAATCACCCTAGGATGTGGTACCAAAATTTTGACACATGCATCTTTAGTATTGGGGATTTTTTGAAGCCCGAGAGATGATCAGCATGTATATTCCAAGTAGGTTGTTAAATTTATGTAATGTTTTACGTCAATGACATGTTGCTTGTAAGAAATAGCATGGATGTTATCAAAGAGGTGAAATCAAAACTATCCTTCAAATTTGACATGAAGGATCTTGGTCTTTAACTAACTTCATTATGGGAATGGAGATTAAAAGCGGATCGATACAAGCTGGAAACTCCCCGGTTGAATTAGAGAAAACACCATTGAGACAATATTTCATATGTTTAATATGTATGGGTGTAAACCAATCAAGGTTCCTATTCCTATCAATGTAAAGTTATTTGCACAGCAGTGTCCCAGACACAAGAAGAAGAGGACATGTCCCTATGTTTTATATGCTAGTGTGGTTGGTAGTTTGATATGCCTTATTAGGTATTTACTAGACCATTACATCACATGTAGTGAAAGTTTCAATGGGTATATTTCAAAACCAGAGAAAAGGAGGTGGACATCAATAAGAGGGTTTTGGAGTTATTTGCGTGGCACTACTGGTTGACGTGCTGCTAAGGAAGACCAGTTGGACAAAGTGTTGGACATAAATGGGTTTGTTGATCTGATTTGGGTTGGAGAATCACGGATCATTAAATATTTACAAGTGGGTATGTGTTTAGCCTATTTGGAGGAGAAATCGGTTAGATGAGAAAAAGACAAGTTGTAGTAGCACTCTGACTCTGGAAGATAAATACATGGAAGACACTCATGCAATCAAAGGAAGTAATATGGTTATAGAGATTATGTTAAGGTATTAGGTTGGTACAACAAGAAGTAGTAAGATTATTGTGATAGTGAGAGTGTAATATTCTTGGAAAAGAACCCAACTTAGCATTCATTTAAAGACAAAAGTATATATTGATATTCAATATCACTGTGAGAGACATGGTTGAAGACAAAGGTGTTCTTGGGGAGAGTTGATGCTTTGAAGAGATGTTGCATATTTATTGAAAATTAAATGAACTTGAGGCTTCTCCTGGCTGACAAAGAAACAATGGGAATTACTACCTTGGATTGTTGACTATGAAACTCTCCTGGCTCACCAGCCTAAGACATTAAATTACATTGAATTTCAAATTCAAAATGAGGCTGCGCCTCCCTTCAGCCTTTGAATGCGTGCGCACTGACGTGGCTGGCTGGTTGGCTAGCTGCATGGAGAGATGCTCCTGCATCATGCTGTAAAGAAACAATGGACATTGCTACCTTGGATTGTTGACTATGAAATCCTGTGACCCCCTGTATGCAAAGAAAACAACAAGTGAGAGAATGTTGGGTATGCGTTATATTCTTTGCATGTGTGTGTGTGTGGGCGGGGGGTGGGTGCGTCAGATTTGATGATCCCATAACCTGACTCTCTTGGTGTACATGTGCGCTGGGTGCCTTTACGAGCGAGGGTCATTGGGGGGCCTAGGATTGGTTGCCCTTGCTTAGGTGCTAGGAGTCGATGATTTATTTTTTGGGTGGTTTTTGATATTTTAGTGGTTTTCACTATTTTTAGCAGTTTTCTAAATTAATCCTATATTAATGGATTAGGGTTTTGGTAGCTACAAAATGCCTACAATATTGTATATATTTTATTGTGAAACATGAAATTAATGCAATGAAGAGTTGAGAGGTGCGACACCAAGGAAGCATGGTTTTCTGTCGGTTAAGGGTTTCCAATGTAAATCTCTATGTACCATGTGTATGAGCCATTGATTAATTTATGTTTTGGTTAAGAATCTGTATGAATTCCTTTACTTCACAGGTTTAAAACTTACAACAATTTAGATTTAATTGTTTCATAATTATTCATAATAGCTTTAAATTCTTTTTAATCAAAACATTTCATATAATAATTATTTCTAACAATTTTTAATTTCTTCTCAACTAAAATATACCATTTTATCATAACTTGGATAATATTTTGTCAATAGTTTTAGCTCAAGTGGTTAGGAAAAATGATTGTTATCCTCCTCACCCAAGTTCAATTCTCACAAGTGACATGTTGAGGTCATAACAAGTATATTGTTGTAATGTATTTGAGCCCTATTGTTGACTGGGCTTGTGCCCTGAAGATTCTAAGATTTATCCTGGGTACCATCCTCAAAATGAAGGGAAGTACTTGGGGGTTTTCCCTAAACAACTTAACATGTTGGCCCATTGTGATAAGGCTAGAAGGGTAGGTGCACCCTGGGATAGAGGTTCACATCCATGGTTGATGTGCCTCAGGAGGTCTCTACCCTTTCTAAGTCATAAGTTTCCTGCTAGGCGATGGCTTGCAGGTTGTTGGCACTAGCCTAGGGGTTATAGTGACAACCAACCGAATTTGAACCTAGACCTTTCCCAATTAATCTTAGTGAGTTATCGATTCCCATAGATGTAAAAAAAAAATTTAACCTTGAACAAACTACAAAGAAACTCTTCAATACCATTCTAACTTGCACTATTACATCTCATACATTAATACATTGATGCAACCACTTTATAACAGTCTAAAAATAAGGACAATGAATGGAAATATCATATATTGATGCAACCACTTTGTAATAATATAAGCATAAGGACATTGAATCGAAATATGGTCAAAGAGATTCATAATATCTTAGACAAATAACACAATGAGATGTACTCAAAAATCTTCTTTTGCAAATATTATCCCAAAGTAAAGTTTCTCTTCTAAGTGAGTTGTCATAAAAATATTGATATTTTTGGCCATTGTTTAGAATTCCATATTTTATGGAACCATGTTGTATATATAACACCCAGCTTTAGAAGACAAATGAAATTAGAATAAGATAGTTTTACTAAAAACTTATTGGAACCACTTTTTCTCATCGAAGAATGTCTTATTTTTTTAAAATAAAGATTTTCTTTATTTATATATGTTTTTTTTTCTTAATATAAATTATATAGAAATTTAGACTTCCTACAAGTGTTCACGGGTTTAATTGTTAAAAAAATGTGTTCCCTCTTAGGGGCAGTAGGTGCGGGAGGAGTCCTCTTCGACTCTGTAGGAAAGGAAGTCTTGACCTTTGCCCGGGGATTGGGCATATCCTCCAACAACCTAGCAGAAGATTTGGCGGCGTACATGGGGATAAAGCTCATAAACTCGTCCCTCTTTGAAGATCTATTCATCACAGGAGATTTTGAAATAATAATCAACGCCCTTGGTAGCTCAAAAAGCAATCAAAATTTGGCTGTGCAAAGAATATTATAGAGAATCGAGCAAGAATGCTTGCACTCTCGCTCCATCCACTTCTTCCACATTCTTCAGCATCAAAACTCCAAAGCGGACTCTATGGCCAAACTAGGCAGATCCCTTTTGGCAAGGGCGTCTTAGCTTCAACAATGAATTTAAATACCATGTTATTCCTTAACCCTCCGGGCTCCATCTCATTTCCCTCTGCGGGGTAGCTTGGTTCACATTACCATTACTTTAGATCACACTCTTTAAAAAATTTGGGGGCATCTTGAACTCTGGGTATACATTCCCCAAGCCCTCTCCTCATTAATTCACCTCACAGATTCATGATGACTTTAGAATGTGGGATATATGAAGGTGATCTATCTCTCCTCTGTCACATGTTGATTTCATGGATTTATACCTGTTCCTTTTTAGCAGTTATGGAACTTCTGTAGAGGCTCGACTTCTCCAATTGCTGTCCTGCCGACGATTTCTGTTATCTTAGTACAACTTTCCCCTTCATCATCATGAATTTCTGCTCTGTCATCGATGGGAATCTGAAGTGGCGTTGCGGTCCTGGGCACTGCAATTGCTCCAACTATGAACTGCATCAGTTGCTAAATACAATGAGAGATCAAGGTATTGAATTGGCAGAGCAAGGGGAGAAGATTTCAAGGATGGAAGGACAAATGGAGGAACGTGAACATAAACACAATCAAGAAATATGCATTATTCTTTGTACAATTCGTAAACAAAAGAGGGACATGCACACCCTTCAACAGGAAAACCAGGGAATTCACCAGCATTTGAATTGTCCTCCGACCAACGCTCCGGTTCCAACATCTTCTGAAAATTTTGTTGCCCTCGTTGCACCCCCTAAGCGTCACGCTTTCGGGTCCATCCAGAGGAACCTGCTAAAGAGGGAATTGTGGACACTACTCTTAAGCTCCATTAATCAACTTACATGCAGTACACAATTCTTTTTTTGTTAAATTCCTATGTTAAAATCTATACTGTAAATCTTGGAACGATCAACTCAAAGGAGATTTTAAGTTTAGTCAACACTGAATCGCACTACCTATGCTACTTCTATGACACAAATTTTGGTCTTTTTGTACTCTTTCTGCTGATTCAACTATTGCTGCAACATCCTTTATAAATATATTATACCCGTTTTTGTAAAAAAAATAAATGTGTTCCCTCTTAAGAGGTTACATGTTCAAATCTAGAAGGGAGTAGGATATGTACATCTCCATAAATTTTAATAGTCAAATCACTATGTAGAAAGGATCCCTTATCCCACAAACAAGCAAATCTCATACACCAATTTAATGCCTAAATTAGATGTAAGATTAGAATTAGATGATTATTATTATTTATGAAAAACACTATTTCTTTAACCAATAAAATCTTATTATTCTAGAATTAATTAACATATCAACACATATTAATAATATGTTCTTTAAAAAATTAGATATCATCACATAACTAAAAAAGGCGAAATTGTTTCCAAGAATCTTTCGAAGGCATGTTCCCCCATCCTATATCCTTGGAAAATATTGTTTTGGATTAGGCTTTGATACATAAATACCAGCATAGATCCATCTTAAATCTGGATCTATCAAGTACAGAGAGGGATCTGATTTCTTAAGTTGTAATTTATTATTATTATTATTATTTCATTCCATGTCAAGTTTTACACTATGCGTGTAATTATTGTTTTGTTTAATTAAGCCGACTTTATTTTATAATAATAATAATAATTATTTTTAATTGAACCTCCTTTATATATATATTTTTAATGTATTGTTATTATCTAACACTAACGCCTCAACATATCCCCCATATTGGGCTGGAGAGCAACTCACTATTCTTGATGGAATAATCCATTAGGGAGATAATACTACCTCAATAAAACCTGTCAAGTTAGATTCATAACATACTTGTATTTCCATGTATGAGTCCACAATTTAGATTTTTCATTATATCATCGTCAAATAAGATTATAAGCCAAGGTAATAGTAAATTATTTCAATTTTCAAAGTCACGAAACTATGGAACGTTTAAGACTGCATATTTGTTTTAATGGTCATTTTTAATCATATGTATTGCCGTCATAAAATTATCATTTTGGGTTTTTCCCATAATTTTATATTTCTTTTATTTGGGGTTTTTCCATATTTTTATATTTCTTTTAGACTTTTGGAGATAAGAACAAATAAATTGGAATCACTTCATGTAATATTGTTTAATTAAGATAAAATGTCATGCTAATGATACAATTTTAGCCTTTGGGCTTCTTAGTTAGAGTTGTTGGGATATGTAACTCCCACTTGTCTCTCATGCGATGATATTTGTGATTATTGAGTTTATTGTTCATTATTAGGTAGAGTTCTAGTCTCTACGAGAAGGAGTTTGTTCCTTTTAGGAGGTTGTTGAGGCCTAGTTGGTTTGAGAGATTCTCTCCAACTAGTTAGCTTCCTACATTGGTGTGAGGTTGAGCCATTTGCTCAACCAAGTAGATCGTGAAATCAAGATAGTTCTTCTATCTTGAGACTATGATTGTTTTATTTATATGTACTCTATTTTGTTGTTTAATAGAGCACTAAGCACAATTTTTATGTGTAATTCTTGTCTACTCTCACTCTTCCATTTCTCAACATGGTATCATAGCAAGATTGGGATTGACTCCCTCATGGGAGGGACCATGATTATGATGAGAGAAATGTGAGAGTATTTTGTTGTAGATGCAAATTAACGTAGGTGAGTAGTTTTTTTTTGTGAATTTTTTGTTTGTCTATAAAATATGTAGGCACATGAGCTATTGCTGCTCGGAATCATGTTATGTAAAAAAAGAGAGAAACTAGTGAGGAAGCTACGCAAGTGTAGACTTGGCGGATGGAGGCCTATGCATAAATAGGGGTCAAGCACATTGTTTTTACGCCCTCCAGTGGTGCGGTTTACTTGAATCACCACAAAGACCCACTCACGATAGTCCACGATGATTGTTGGAGCATTGGAGTTGTGAATCCTGAACAATATGATAAGAGAACTTACTACGTCTAAAATTTGGACATTGCTACTTGGTATGGATTTCGTGGGGGTTTTGTTTCTTCACGAGGTACATATGATACATAAGAGTTCTCAAACCTGGTGGATCTTGTGCCTGGGTGATCATATTATTCTTCATTTGTTGGGTAACGTTATTGATTCCTGAGGTGTGCTTCTTAGCAAGGGTGGCAATGAATGCCTACCATAAAAT
The DNA here is from genome assembly GCA_010110895.2 of Picea sitchensis. Lineage (NCBI taxonomy): Eukaryota > Viridiplantae > Streptophyta > Pinopsida > Pinales > Pinaceae > Picea > Picea sitchensis. Next base: position 13,955 of record SNQJ01S0126854.1, on the reverse strand, counting down.
ATATTGGGGTTATCTTGATATGCATGACCTGTCTTGTCAAACGCTGTGAACGATTGTTTCTATGTCTTAAAGTTTCCATGGTGTGAGCTCGGTGAGGTATTGGAAGGAGTTAACAAGCTTTGGTGGGTCACTTATCTTGTTCATTTGATTTCATTGATGTCTGCTCTTGGCATCAGAATCAGAGTTGGTCTTGGGCTTGGATTCAATCCAGTTGTTGAACCTGGTGGATTTGTAGATGGGGAGACCTGTTGGACCCAACGAGAGGAGAAAACGTTATTTGTTGATAAGATGAAGTGTGCGCCCTCATAGCACCTGAGAGATTTTCACACAAGACCATCTATGGCTGAGATCAAGCCATCGAGTATTGTAGACCTTATATGATGGTGGTGAGTGAGTCCATGAAGTTCCCTTCCTGGGAAGGGTAACTTCAAAAAGGAACTCGATCAATGTGGTTGATAATTGGGATAGATCAAGCTAGTGAATGATTAAGATATTGTGTTGCTCGATGGAAGGTTCCGTTGGTGTGATGAAACAATTAAAAGCGTGATGGTGTGTGGAATCCCTTCATTTTGGTATGCTAATAGTTTGTTTGTTGAGGTATGAACCTGGTTGAAAGCATGGTTAATTCTCTAGATCTATTGTTTATGAATGTTGATGACGATGATAATAGTTTGGAAATATTTGTAACGGTGAGAAAGTTCTTTGAATTTCCTTGGAGTTTGTGGAGAGTAACATATTGAGCCTACTCAACTTAACATGTGATGCATTGTTAGAGTTGAGTAATATAACAATTGCAAGTTGAAGTGTGGAAACTCCAAAGTGAATGTTTTTGGAATTAGTAGCATTTACATTGAGCATAGCTAACTCAATATGAATGTACTTGTTTTGTTAGAATTAGATCCTCTAACAAAGCATAGGTGAATCCAAGATAATAAAGTGATATTGACATTGAAGGTCCAATTTCAAAGACGCAGAGGAAGATTCCAAACATGTAAAAAATTACATAAGAGGAAGATGATATTATCTCTTGCTGATGAGTTGAAATTCTTCTTGGTAACATTTTGTGATGTAAAATCATTCCTTAGTCTGCTTTGTAAAGGGAAGTTGTTGGAATGATAAGTAGGAAGAACATAGATGTTTTTCTGGAACAACAAAGAGATTAGTCCAAGGGAAGCCGGTGAAAATGGTAGAAGTGCGGAATCAACAAAAGTGTAGAAGCAACAGAAGTGCGAAAGCAACAAGATGATTGCGGACAAACAAAGTAAATTGAGTTGAATAAAAAAAACTCATGACCATTTGTTAATGTGAGTCACACATTGTTTTCTATCAATTCTATGATGTAATGTTTATTATGATGTATTAGTTCTTGAAATGTTTAATTATGTACGTAGTATATCCATGGGATGGAGTATGTAATGCATGTACATATTCTTATGTAATATGTAAAGGGCATATCGTTGTAAGACCTGATTAGGCATGCATACCCCTTTGTCATGTATCCCTATTTATTTGAAGTGAAAAAATCTCTATTATAGAGTTCGTTAACATCTAGAGTGAGCGATGTCACGGGTCGACTAAGTGCTCTATGAGTGGACCATGTTGGTTGTGGACTCTGGGAGGTGCCTAGAAAACCATGTGTTTTACATTCAGGGGGAGTTCATCAAGAGGTTGAATGAACAATGTACCTAAAGGACATCCTACTACACCAACGGTTGCAATAGATGATGACCCATGCATTCTGGTGGATGGTTGTCTCTTTATATGGACTTTGGCAATTTGGTGATGCATGATCGAGGTACAAAGAGAAAATATCAGGTTGGACCAAACACAAACTTTTTTGATCAGGAGGTGCTTCGATTTAGAGGACTTGGTGATGATGAAGACTTGACCTGGCGATTGTAAAGATAAGTATTTGTTAAGGGGGAGTGTTGGGATATGTAACTCCCACTTGTCTTTTGTGTGATCATATTTGTGATTATTGAGTTTATTGGTCATTATTAGGTAGAGTTCTGGTCTCTACGAGAAGGAGTCTGTTCCTAGCTTTTAGGAGGTTGTTGAGGCCTAATTGGTTTGAGAGATTCTATCCAACTAGTTAGTTTCCTAGATTGGTGTGAGGTTGAGATATTTACTCAACTAAGTAGATCGTGAGATTAAGGTAGTTCTTCTATCTGGATACTATGATTGTTTTATTTATATGTACTCTATTTTGTTGTTTAATAGAGCACTAAGCACAATTTTGGTGTGTAATTATATTGTCTACTCTCGCTCTCCCATTTCCCAATAAGAGTCCCTCTTAGGATAAGTCTCTACCTCCATTGGCCACGAAAGGTATCCAAAATATTTACAAAAGTAATGAATACAAAGACAAATTTAATAGTCGAATGACAAGAATTTGGATACCCAAGGGAGTTTTGAAGAAAGAATATTTGGCTTTCCAACATTTATCATTTTAATTTATGGTTTGAGAATATTTTATGGTCTCTTTGAAATATTTGACTTCTTTAGATGTTACTTCTTCAATCAACAAGCTATCAATTAATGTGACATTGACTTCGAGGTACTTATAGGTTTAGTGTCCTTCATATCATCCTAATATTTATATGCGTGGACAATTTTCCCTAGACCCTTTGCTATCATAATTACACCTCTGTACACTTTAGCAGTCAAATCACTGCGCGGAGGGGGTCCCTTTTCCCAGAAACAAGGGGGTCTCATGTACCAAATTGGTGTTTGGCTTGGTTGTGACCTTAAAATTAGATTATTATTATTATTATTATTATTAAATAGGGAGAAACAAGGTCACCTTGATGAATACCTCTGCTGGGTTGGAAGAATGTTGTAGGTTGATATGATCCCGAAGGAGATACATATGGGGGTAAATGTATATGTAATAGGAATCGACCCAATAAAGGGCCCACATGTGCAATGAGTGATAATAGGTATATATAGAGGTCAATATGGTCATTATTGGGATGAACATATAAACACTTGATTTGGATATATAACCTCAAGGGTGTCATATATGGGGGAAAATGTATATGTTATAGGGTTGGCCTAATAAAGGGCCCAATCCCACATGTACAATGAGTGAGAAAAGGTATATCTAGAGGTCAATATGGTCATTATTGGTAGGAACACATGAACATACGATTCAAATATATGAAGGTATTGGGTTATTTGAAGGAGGTTCTCCTATAATTTAAAGAGTTATTATATAACTTGTTGAGGAAAATATATGAAATGATCTTACTCAAGCATTTTCAGATCTTGCTTGGCTAAAGCAAGGTAGACAGGAATATTACCCTATGTTTATAGCCTTCAAAATTGTTTCCTAATCCACAAGTATTGGTTACAAGGGCTTAGGTTGATTTTCTTATAAATAAAAGATTGCTGAAAAATTCTATATTTATGTAATTTTCTGAATATAACAGATGCAAAAGTAAATGTAGACACATAATAAAAAATACCAAGTCAATAATTAACACATATGAGACAGAAAGCAATCACTTATTTCATTCCAAATAAAAAGAATCGTTCTCTTTACAAAATTCCCTGAGGGAGTTTGGACCAAAGTCAAACTTAGATGTCCCCGATGAAAACCATACAAAAGAACTTCTGACAGAAAGTAAAAAACCAAACTTTAAAAGCTAGATTAGCTTGCCACAGATTGCTGTCCACTCGACTTTGCACAATATCCTTTACCAGTCATGAAATTTAATTCACAAATAGACAAGTCTACATAGACTATCAAAGATAGATCAACACCTCTGGAAAACAAGTGTCTGAATGATGTAATTCAGCCTTGAATCTTGCTGTCTACAATAGGACCCTGCWGTCATAAAAGAGAATTAYGCTTTCAATAAATTAAAKAATGAATGAAAAATGAAMTATCTCAATAAAACTCAAGAGTAGACCTTAGTATGCTTTCTCCTTCCATTCTCTTCTTGTTTCTCCTTCTCTTTTTGCCTTTAAGCAATCAAAATTAGTTGAAGTAGTTAAACTACCTCTTTTAGTTAAGTTAACTAAAACTCAACTTACTTTTAGTTTAGGGGGAAAATTAATAAAATAATAATAAGGGTCTTTAATAAATAATAACTAGTAGGTGGGACCCCTTGTGACTCCCTTTAGTTTCTTAACACACATAAACACAACTATTTACTCAATCAAACACATCCCTCCTTGTGGCTCCCATCATCATTCTCATAATTTGAAAATTAATATTAATGATATTTGAAACCATATCCAAAAAATATAATATCCAAAATATCCAAAAATAGCATGTTGTCCAAAAACTTCAGCAGTCAATTGTTCTCAACAATCAATAAATAAAAACACTCAAAACCCATATTTGCCACTTTGGGAGGAAATTCTCCCTTTGTTGCTACTGTCTCCCTTTGATTTCTCTGAATTTTCCTTAGGCTGTGTGGAGCCTTTAGGCTTGATCTCACTGATAACATGAGAGAAATCATCTCTCAAGTGCATGCGGGATGAAACAGATTTGGCAGAGTCACTTGAGGGAGAGGAGGGGGCAACGACAAATTTTCCTTTATCAGGTGCATGGTGGGCTTCAATTTTTAATCTCTTGCTTGCGTGGGAAGACTGTACTGGTGAGTGTGCAGGGGCAACTTGGACAATTGGGTTAACCGGTGGAGGAGCAGGTGGAGACAAATTGGGCCAACCACAATGTTGGGAGATTGCCGGGTAGACAATATTTTGCCATCCGTCATTTTCAGGGACTTCAGGTTGTAATGATACATGAAGGGGCACTGGGATACCAGGGACATGTGGGGGTTGGAAAGGAGGCCTTTTCTGGCCTAGTTTGGACCACTCCTTGTCCAATCCAGTTGAAAATTCCAGCTTGGATAGATGGTTCAACTCCTGTGGGCCTGCATCAAAATGTATCGAAAAACTTGGCCTTCTAGGGCCCTTGATCCAATTTCTTCTTCCTCTATTATTCCAGCCATGGCTTCCTCTGCTGAAGAAACTCATTCCTATATGAAGCCTTTATTAGCAACTAGTTTCTTCAACAAACCATACATGACATCTCTTTAAATATGAAATAGACTTTGACTCAACAACACATCAGACTCATGCAATCCAATCCATGAAAATCGTTTAATACTTGTCAATGAGCAGGGGGTGAATAAGAGTTCTGGGATATATGAGGGGTTGTATTGAGCGAAAAGTGGTAAAATGAAAGGGGGTAGATCATGGTTACTGCTCAACAAATAATCAAACAATCAACGACATTGTAATAACAAAACATATCAACTGTAACTCATCTCTGTGCCATCCTTCAATTGCTATAATACAAAGTTTTCATTTAACTATAATTCAATTTTAAGAACAAGGTGTGAATAGTGAATATGGGAAGGTGAGGGGATTTGTAATGTGCGGAAAAGTGAGAGAATGGTAGGGAAAAACGAATACTGTTCATAAAACAAATCAAGTAAAACATAACTCTGTACTAAACTCAATACAAAAAAAAATAAAATACCAACACCATATCAACAATCACTATATATCAAATTGTTCGCTATCCCAACATTTAAATTTTCTCAAAAATTCTCAATTAGAACAGCCTGTGCAATCATACTCATAATCAAAACAATTTTCCATTCAACAATCCTGTTAAGAAAAAGCTTGGTTTTTAATTTATTTCCTTTCCTTTTAGGAATTTAAAGAAAACACACAACAACATTGCTCCACCTCTATCCCATAATGCATCACCAAAAATATCATACACCGTCCAACAATTCACAATCGACCAATTAAAACATATGCACATGTCCCTTTCCAAATCGAACAGACTTCCAAAACGTGCCCGATTACATACATTCTTCATCATATCAGCCAATAAGGTTTTGCAACGAAACCACAGTCAACATAAAACTTCAAACCTCATCACTGTTGATGTAACCATTTCCAATATGCACGATGATTGAATAATATATACACAATGAACATAACCAAATACACACAGTCACAAATTCCATAATTTGCTATAATCCCGATCAGGCCTAGTGAAACACACATGTGTTTCCATTTTGTAATTAAGACAACGCTGTAAGAACACAGTGAGTGGAAAAATCATGAGAGGATAACAACCCATGACTGTATATAATTACTCGTTTCCAATCGTAACTCTTCAACCAATTTAATCATAGAAATACGAGATAGGGACTCGACGAAAAATTCCATAACCACTCCACTTGATAAACCAATCTTTGACAACCAAGAAGATGCATGAAGGGAGCAAAATAGTTAGGGATTTAAAATCAGGCTTTGTCACAACAAATACAAGGAGACAATCAAGAGCGAGCTCATTCAACAATAGCACAGAGAACTGGAGGTCCTCAGAGGCTTATCAACCACATGCAAAGACCCTTTCGATACAAGCACAATAGAAAGCCACATGGTTTCCTTATAACTCTTGGTCTGGGCAATGGAACAACAGTTGGCCACAAAGGAAACAACGATGGGTAGGGTAGAAAAACCGATGCACATAGTGCATTTTACATTTGAATAGGAGAGCCGAATGTCCACTGAACAATGACAATTACCAAGAACACACAAAGATATAACCTCTATCTATTTTCGAGTTGAACCATTTGACAACAACATCGGTGAGGATGCATAACCCGAGGCATAAATTATATCACCCCACAACCATACATCACATATATCGACATTATGGCCACCCTAAGACCGATTCTTATGATACTTTGGTGCCAAGACAATGAGAATGAGCCCACGACCACGACTCTGGTACGAGAAATACACAACAACCAAATGGCAGTCTGAACACGACTGGATAGGGTTACACTCATGACTGTGAGGAAGCAACCGACAATAATACACAGAGCGAAACCCTCCACCATTTTAACACAGAGAAATATATAACCAATTCACTTATTATCCACAAAGACCCACCACGATTTTAACCAATAGAGAAACCAATGAATGCACAACTCAACCAAAAACCAATTCTTTTTCTTGTAACCCGAATCGTTACACAGTCATTTCAGAGAGAAATAACACGCATTTACATAGTTGCAATTCCCAGGAAAACACAAACCCAAGCACTACCGAGCCATTGTTTGTTCATACATAGAGCGTAATTCATGGATGGGGTGAAAAAGAACCATACCTATAGCAGAGATCTTAAAAGGGAGAGCTGGCTGAGCATTTTATTCCCAAGCCTAAAATGCGGAGCTTAACCACCAACAAACCGAAATGCAACAAAGAACAATACTAGGGTGACAACCGATGGGGGGAGTATGGAGTGATGTGCATTTACTACACGTCGCTTCCATCTCCTATGCTACTCAATTCCAAAACACAAGAAAACCAAACACTCACCATATCATTTAAACCATGTAATCAATTTCCAAAGCATTTAAATCTGCAACGATATTCCTTGCCCAATGCGCCACCCAAATCATTCATACATTAACCTTTGCCAAGCTCTTATGCCATACCATATGTATTGAAATGTTACATGTGCCCAAAAAAAATCAAATGAAAATCACATAGCCACTAACCAACATATAATAGTTAGGACTAACACTAACATCCTTTACCTTTTCATTTGCATATAATCCTTAACATAACTCAAACATAGATCCTTTCCTTTTAGGATTTTTTTTCATAAGTTTGTTTCCTTTGTTTTGGTTATGTTATTACTAACATGTTTCTTGTGTGTATGTGGCTAGGTAGTAGATCACGACGATTTGTGACATGGTTAAATCATAGAAACTATAAACACATGCCCATCATAACATAAAAATAATGCCTTGAATTGCAGAAACATCCTATAAAATGCATCATCCACCTGTCACTATGCCAAAATGAAACAAAGACTGCATTGTCAACCATGTAGGACTGTGTAAGAAATGTCGAAACAACAACATAAAATGTTTGATATGTCTATCTCTGAGCCTCTAGTCTACAAGGGGGTCCCACCTACTAGTATTATATCATTAGCATAGTTTAAATAATAGGGCTTAAGCAATACTTTGCAGGCGAAATTGTTCGTTGCGATTTTAATCGTCAACAAACTGGTGACTCCACTGGGAAATATATTTCCAACATATTAAGAACTCAGAATGTCTGGTTTCGCAAACCAAGTAACATAAGATCAAGAATATATAAATCAGAATGATTATGCAACAGGGGGAAGTGAGAGGATTTAATGGAAAAATGACCGGGAATTTGGGAATAATGCATGGAAAGTGTTAAGTATGAGGGGGTTTATCCTGTAAGCATAATCATTCAACCAAAATTTTCTCTTGACTTCAAGGAGAAATTTTTTCTAGACTTGCTCTTTTGAATCTCAAAATGGATGAAGAAATGGAAAGCAGGAGTGGGATGTAACCAACTATCTCATAAAACAACAGTGAAAGCAAAAAACAAATTCAATGAGCCTTCATGGGTAACATCTTAACAACGGTGTAAGCCCGATTGTTATTGATTAACAATACTTTGCAGGAGTGTCCCCGTGGAAAAACTGATCCAACATTTTATTCTGACAGAAATTGAAATAAAAAAAGCAAAAAGCAAGAAATGTCATAACAAAAATGAAACTGCAAAATTGAAAACAACAGAAATGGAACAACATAAATGCAAACAACAGAAGAAAACTACTAAAATGAAAGCAAAATTGAACTACTAAAATACAGAACAATCCAAACAACGTTAAACTCTTCAAGTTGGTTCCACACAGTGTTTTAAGTGGGAACCGTTAGTGCTGTAGGAAAACAATCGCTCTTGTAAATCCTTTAGAATGTAAGAGTTTGCACCCAGGACAAAATCGATCTTGAAAGGACCCAACCATATTTTTGAAACTTTGAAACATATGATCATTTTTTAGAGTACATAGTTAAGTCATCAAGATAGATATGAATAATCTTATCGATCAAATCGTCAAAAGTTATTTGCATAGCCCTTTGAAAGGTGGCACTTGCATTGGATAAGAAAAAATGCATATGTTCATAAGAAAAAGTTCCCCAATGAGTAATAAAGGTGGTTTTATATTTATCCTCCCTTTTTACCTTGATTTGATTGTAACTAGAGAAACCGTCAAGTAAGGACATCATCTACGACCCTGCAAATTTCTGCAAAATCATTTCCATATTAGGGAGAGGAAAGTGATCTTTTATTTTAGACCGATTTAATGCGTGGAAATCTATGCATAATCTGATTTGACCAGTTTATTTCCGAACAGAAACCAAATTAGAAACCCATTCTGAATACTTAATCGGAGAGATAATCCCAACCTTCAAGAGTTTTTCCAACTCCTTTCGAATAGTTGCTTCCAGTGTAGGGTTGATAGGTATTTGTTTTTGCCTAACTAGTTTTATTCCCTCCTTGATAGGAATGTCATGATGTATAAGAGTAGGATCAAAACCAGAAAGATCCTCATAATACCAAGCAAAAACATCTTGAAATTCACCAAGCAGTTTGGAAAACTTCAATTTTTCTTCATCAGAACATTTGGCACCTATTTTAACATTCTTTGGAGACTTAGGTGTCCCGATGTTCAAGGAAATGGTTTCACCCACCTTCCTTTTTGACTCCTCTTCTTTATGTTTCTCTTTGTTTCCTACATCACTTGATGAAAATGAACTTTCTAGAGGAGTCAAGCCCTTAGGAATCTTGTTATCTTCCATTGATATAATTTCCTTAGGCTTATAAGGTTCATTTTGAATGAAAACACAGATGCTCTCATCACTAGGGAAGACCTGCCATGATTCTATATTGTCAGGGATGTGTGGACGATATAGAGATTGAAAATTGCAATCAAGTCTTTGTGGCAGAAGTTGCCGATTAGGCGAGGCTGCAAAAATAGCTAATTGATCAGCCATTGAGTTCAATTCCCTCTTAACATGAGTAATGTTGAAAGATAGTAGGTTAGAGATAAGTGCCCAAACAGTTTGGGTGTAGCATTTCATTAACTTGTTACTAGGAGAGTATATCTTACGTACAAGGTTCACAACAAGCTCGAAATCTTCAAAAACTGTAAGGTGACCACAACCCAGACTATAGGCGTTTTCAATGCTTAGTAGTAATGCTTCGAATTCAGTAACATTGTTTGTGCAAGCAAACTCTAACCTATAAGAAAAATTATGAATTTTCCCCACATGAGACTACAAGATAATACCAGCTCCGTTTCCTTCATTGGAGCATGAACCATCAAAGTGCATATGCCACATACCGTCGTCTAAGTCGATTTGTTCCAAGGGAGGTTTATCCTCCTCGACAAATATGGAATACACACCTAGGTCCTCTTCGATATAACTCACATTAGGCTGTGGGACACTTTCTATGCAAGGAAAAATTCTTCCCTCTCTAAGGACTATGATGTTTTTACCATTCCGAGGAACAGATAAGTGTGTCACATCGAGTGAGAAGTATCCACCCGTAAAATCTTGCCAATCTCTTCCTAGGATCATTGAGTAGTTTCTTACTGGCATATCGATTACCTAAATATTAAGGGTTGTCCTAATTTCAAGGTGCGTGCACAAAACCAAGGTCACATCCTTGATTTCACCTATGGTCGTTTGTTGTAGACTATTATAAGAGAGCATGCTTCTGGAGTTTTCATTTGTACAAGACAATCCTAGCTCTTCCATAATAATATTAGACATTACACTCAGGCCCGAACCACCATCAATGAGGCAACAATGGGAAATCTTATCCATAATATTTACATAAATATAAAACAGGTTATTTTTTATAGGGTGTCTAAAGTTATGTACACCTACTTTATTTACAAATGAATCCTCTTCATCTACCTCTTCAGAGAGGTTGGCTACAACGAAAGCTTTTCCTTCCATCAATTTTTTTAGATGCCTCTGTTGTTCAGGGACGACAACCATGTCCAGAAGGGTTGCATCTACTTTGATGTTGGCCAACTGATTTAGGATGTTGTATTTGGAAGAGGGGAGAGGGGAGGTAGTTCCTTGACTGTTAGGAGCTTTAGGGACATGAACAGTAATAACTGGTGAGGATGAGATTGGGCTAGAAGAATTGCGGGGAGGATCATATTTGCTTTTCGGAGCATAGGATTTATTCCTAGTATTGATGATCATGACATCTTCTAGCTCTGCAAAGTCTAGGACAACAATGGTAGTTTCAGCTCTCTTACCAAATTTTTTATCTCTGGCACTCTTCTTTACCTCACATGTACTTTCCTCATGGTGTTCCTCGCAAAAGTTACACCAACTACGAGGCATGATAGCTTTAGGATGAAAACCATTTTCATTTGGATTTCTAAAAGGGGGTGTAGAAGAAGATGAAGCTCTAGGGGTAAGAGAGGAGACATTTCCTTTTCGCTCATACACTATCATACAATTATTCATGTCTTGTACAAGTTGTAAGAGGGCAGGCATGTTTGTCTGTTTAATTGAATCTCCCTTAGGAAGACATGTTCTTTCAAGCTGTTCTTCATACTCTAAACAAGTATGTAGAGCGGAATTGAGGTTATCAATGGCCTTTTCCTCAAGCCTATGATGGTAGGGGGATGATAATGCATTATAATAATGCATGAAAGGGGCTTGGTTCCAAGGTCAAATGAGTTCAGGGATTTGATTGTATAGCTTGGTGAAACGCAAGTTGAAGGACTTGATAGTCTCACCATCCTTATAAGCGATGCTATTGTATTCCCGTAATTGCTCGGCTGGGATTTTGGATTTCCCATAGGTGGATTTGAACCAATAGACTAACTCCTCCCAAGTAGATAAAATCTTAGGGGGGAGATCAAAGAAACCGACCACAACCTTTCCTTCAAGGGAATTGACAAATAAGTGCATACAAGTATCATTGTCATTGGCCCCTGTGTTGTGACAAGAATTAGAAAATGCCACCAAGTGTTCATTCGTAGTGACAGTTTTATTCCGTGAAAACCTAGGGAGATGCTTTTTGAATTTAGGAAGTGGATGCGTAGTAGGTGCCAGGTTAAGAGGGGAGGAAACATGCCACGAGGTGGTTGTAGCATCTTCTTCAAACTAAAAAAGCCAATACTTTTTAATGACTTTGGTGGGGTTTGTGGTAGATTGGACAGGGACTTGGTGACTATATAAGCTACCAATCACTGATGAAGCTGAATATTGAGATGAAGAAGCACCTCCAGTGCCACCAAAGCCACCACTAGATGCCATCTTGTGGATAATAGGTAAGGGAGAGAAAGGCGAACTGGATGAATCAGAAAAGATTCTCCTTAGAGCACTTTGTTGGGTTGATAACACAACATTCCTTCTTCCTATTTCAACAATAGGATTAATTTTAGGTGATAGATCTCTTCTTCTCCTAGAAACACGAGGCTCTAAGGACATGAAAAGAAGATCAAAACTGAAGGGAAAAGAAAGTCATGACTGATTCCTAACCTGTCTATGCCTACATTCCCAACATTCTTGGGCACTTATGTCTTGTTCAATTGCTTCCCATGAACGATTAAGCTCAACCCGGGTATTAGCAGTGTCTAAAATGGTGTTAAACAAGTTTAAAGCAATGCTGGTCCGATATTGAAGACCGAGCTCAATATTAGGCTGCCTTGCAACATGTACAATCATTAAGAAATGAAATAGTCAAAGAATCATTATCAGAAAAATATATATATTCGATGATAATCAAGCATAAAAATCAACCAGAGAGATATGGAAGGTCTCCCCAGTATGGTCCCCAAATAAATATTGAGGAAAATATATGAAATGGTCTTACTCAAGCATTTTCAGATCTTGCTTGGCTAAAACAAGATAGACAGGAATATCACCCTATGTTTATAGCCTCAACAATTGTTTCCTAATCCACAAGTATTGGTTACAAGGGCTTAGGCTGATTTTCTTATAAATAAAAGATTGCTGAAAAATTCAATATTTATCTAATTTTCTGAATATAAGATATGCAAAAGTAATTGTAGATACAAAATCAAAAATACAAAGTCAATAATTAACAAATATGAGATAGAAAGCAATCACTTATTTCATTCCAATTAATCAAAATAATCGTTCTCTTTACAAAATTCCCTGAGGTAGTTTGGACCAAAGTCAAACTTAGATGTCCCCAATGAAAACCATACAAAAGGACTTCTAACAGAAAGTAAAAAACTAAACTTTAAAAGCTGGATCAGCTTGCCACAGATTGTTGCCCACTCAAATCTGCACAATATCCTTTATCATTCATGAAATTTAATTCGCAAACAAACAAATCTACACAAACTATCAAAGATAGATCAACACCTTTGAAAAACAAGTGTCTGAATGATGTAATTCAACCTTGAATATTGTTGTCTACAATAGGACCTTGCTGTCATAAAATAGAATTAGGCTTTCAATGAATTAAAGAATGAATGAAAACTGAACTATCTCAATAAAACTCAAGAGCTTACCTTAGTATGCTTTCTCCTTCTATTCTCCTCTTGTTCCTCTTTCTCCTTTTTCCTTTAAGCAATCATAATTAGTTGAAGTAGTTAAACTACCTCTTTTAGTTAAGTTAACTAAAACTCAACTAACCAAATGAGCAATACACAACAACCAAATGACAGTCTGAACACTACTGGATAGGGTTACACTCATGACTGTGAGGAAGCAATAAAAAATAATACACAGAGCGAAACCCTCGACCATTTTAACATAGAGCAATATATAGCCAATTCACTTATTATCCACAGAGACCCACCATAATTTGAACCAACAGAGTAACCAGTGAATGCACAATTCAACCAAAAACCAATTCTTTTGCTTGTAACCCAAACCATTACACAATCATTTCAAAGAGAAATAACACACATTTACACAATTGCAATTCTCAGGAAAACACAAACCCAAGCATTACTGAGCCATTGTTTGTTCATACATAGAGAGTAATTCATGGATGGGGTTGAAAAGAACCATACTTGTAGCAGAGAGCTTAAAAGGGTGAGCTAACCGAGCATTTTCTTCCCAAGATTGAAATGC
>SNQJ01S0126852.1:67243-81066 GCA_010110895.2 Picea sitchensis | reverse complement strand
ATATTCATATAAACTAGGTTACAAAATACAGATGACATTATTTCCCAAAATAGTTTTCATGAAATAATTTAGCAGCGTTCTCTGAAATTTAAATGTGTTTTCCATAATGACTGCAAAAGGGGTTGTCATGGACAAAAAATAAAATATGTACAATAATCAAGCCTATAGACATTATTTTATAGATTTCAACTTGATCATCAAATGCTTGCCTGGTAAAAAACAACGAGTTGAATATCAATTTCGGGTCTTGGACTTCATCGGTGCTACCAACTAGATCTATCCCAGCTTCTTGAATAGCTTGTCTCTTCTAGATATGATCTGCATGCATTAGTTGTTTATTCAACATTCCATACTTTGCTAATTGTTAATTTCCCTCTATCGTCGAAAACTTGGGGTTTAAGGTGCCTTGTAATTTTCCTAGTCATCAACATCTGAGACAACTTAGAGATGTGATTCAGACCCAACTCAAAGACGAGGGAGTGGTTTTATGTGACATCAGATTTGGGGGAAAACAATCTTGTTAGTTGCTGGGATAAGAAAAAGGTATAAATATTCTCCTTGTTACTTTGGTTTATGATATATTCTTTGCTGACTTCTATTAGTTTGAAGTAATTAGGGAAGAAAATGATTAAAAAGATTTTGAAAACAATATTAAATGATATTAGATATTTTCTAAACTTTGGCTTGAATTGCTTTAATTTTATGCTGAAATGGGCAATTGTTGTTAATTGAGGATAATCAAGGAGATCATGAAGATGCATAGACCATTGAAGATTAAACAAATCAGGCACAAAATGGTTCAAAGGAAGATTGATTTTTATCTTTCAATCTTCATAAATAGTAAAATCAATCATGAGGATCTCTCGATCCTTAGGATAGATTAATTTACTTGTCTTATTGTAATATATAAAGTAGAGTGAACGATAGATATATATACCAGAATTATGATCTCCTAATTATTGATACTTTGTACAACAACCCAGTTGTAAATGATTTATCAATTATGGAGGTAATGGAAGTTTCAAGTGTTTTGACCATTTCCGTGTATTGAGTTTTTCATAACAATATCTTCTGAAGACCGTGGGCCCAGTCGACAGGAGATACTATCTTATCTGTAATTTTATCCATTCTATGATAATTCCGTGATTTGATATTTCCTTGAACATTTAGAATAGATTCATTAATGTGGTTTTTCTATTATGAATTGATTTTGTTATTCCATTCGTAGAGAGAAGATGTTCTATTCAGAAATTATCGATTGTTGTTCCATTACAGATTGATGTCAATTTATCACTTGTGGATTCTTTTCATTAAGTTCACATTTTTTGTTCCTTTCATTCAGTTCACATTTCTTTTTTCTTTCATTTAGATCGCATTCATTGTTCCTAATTAAATCTTAGCAGATTGTTGTTCCTTTCAAATAGGTTAATTAATCATTGTTCTTTGAGACATTGATTCATTAGTTTTTTTGTAGATTAAATTGTTGTTTCTTGGATAGATGAATGAGTTCAGTAATTAATTGATGTTTTGGTTCATGGTGTGCTATTGCTTAGAATATATTTTCTTTTTATTGAGTTATCAATTTCAGAGTTTGTGGTTAACATGTAAAGAACTAGATTATTTAAGTAATTTAGATAGACCCATATTTGTTGTAACTGAACTATATACATGATTTAAACCTCTACAACTTATCTTCATAGATTTTGCTAACAATCTTGAGAGAAAAGAAAAATCCTCGGTTGATAAAAGTAATGTTAGACTAAGGTTTTATTTAGGACATCTTTAGATCCCAACATTTTGGCATCGTTGTCGGGGATATTGTCAAGGATAGTATGGGTTGCATCTCTGAAAGGATGATGTATTGAAAACAAAAGGTAAGAACCTACGCAGGAAATAAGTAAAATGCGTGTGCCAACGCCTACCTTCAAATGATGCATAGAGGTTACATAGGTGCATATAAGTTGTGTCGGTGTGTATGACTAAGAAGAAAGAACCTGGAAAACAAAAGCCCTTACCAAAAACTACAAAATCTCAAGGCCCGATGCCCCCTAGAAGGAGCACTAATATAGACAAAATTATCTGAAAGGTTGAATCTCAAGCCTCGGTTGGACCTCGAAAAGGTTCTACCCAAGTCCCTCAAGAAAAAAATTCACCAACTTCAGCTCACGCTGAGGTTCATAGTGGAACTGAAGGAACCAAAAAAAGTTTTCAAAATACCCACACTCCACTTTTCAGTCCTTTAGGCAAGGGAAATTCTTGAAATTTGAGAGAAGGAGAAGGGGAGACCAGTGGAATTGTTGAGGAAAACCCACAACCACCTAAACCTAGATCTCATGTGATTCTTGAAGGAGAAGGAACCCCTGAAATCCCATACATAGGTAGTGTGGACAAACCTCCTAAGGGACCAAGTAATCATCCACCCCAAGTAGAACACCCAGACCAAGAAATCCATGAGGGTTATTGGCACATTTTCGACCAAATGGCACAACAAAATAATCCACAACCACAGACCTAGACTACCACTTTGGAATATATTATAGTTGATACAGTTGCTAATGCCCCAATGAAAACCATTCCACTATAGAATCTTCCAACCTTCAATGGATTGATCTCAAAGGACCCTGACGCATTCTTATTCGAATTTGATGTCATGTGTAGAGGCCATGACTATACCTATGAACCCCAGAAACTAAATCTATTTCCTTCCACATTGAAAGGATAAGATTTATGATGGTTTATGGGACTAGGGGGAGGAACTATAAATTCGTGGGATGAAATGAAACAAGCCTTCCTTACGAAATATCAAGACTACTGTAGAACTAGGGATTTAAAGGATGGAATATTTAAAATGGTTGCAAAATAAAATGAAACACTAGAATAATATGTTGAAAGATTTCAATATAACCTGCAGACATCACCTTATGGTACACTACCAGGTGAGGTACTTAAAGCTACTCTAATAAAAGGTATGAAGGATGAATGGGTAGAGACGTTAAATTTGATGGGAAAAGGCAATATTTATCAAGAAATGTATGATGAAATTGTCCAATTATGTATCAAGTGTTCACGTGGTAGTACATGAACCATATCGGGAATATGAGGCCCCATCACCAGAAGTAGCAACATTACTAGTGGGAGTGTCGCCCGAGCAGAAATTGGTAATCTTTTGTAAATTTTTAAAACTGACATTTTGGGTACTTTAACTACGCAATTGGATGTTCTAAAGGATAAACAAAGACAAGAAGAAGAAGAAAAGTCGTTGGTTGTATTTTTTCCACAGTGCAGGAAGAAACATAGTCCAAGGGAGTGTCCCCTGGACATGGTCCAAACCTGCGCTATACGTCCCAAAGATCATGCGATAGAACAATGTCCATCACTTCCAGGACTAAAGGAATTATTTAAAGAAGAAGAAGAGGAAACGGAACCAGTATATATGATGTCTCAACGTCACCAATGGAAGGCTTGTCCCACAGGTACGCTCCAAGATCATTTTTCTTTCTTTCCTGGACAATATAATCAACAACATAATCTTGGAAACACAAGGCAGGGCCAACCATTTGTGAACCCCACCTGGAAGTCACAAAAATATCCTATTGCACCCTAGTCAAATCAACCAGTTCCCACTCCTACTTGGCCTAACTTGCAATACTCTACTTTGTTTTGGCAGAATTCAAATAATAGTCCCTATCCTTCACAGTGGACTAGCACATCTTCCCAAGGCCCCAATTGGACTCAAAACTGGTAGCGCCCCATGGGACTGACCAATCAACCTATGGGAATGGTTCCTTAAGATCATCTCACTTTACAGTCTCCACTTCAATTGCACCAAAATCCCCAACCTCAAATACACCCTCAACTACCAACTCAACCCAACCTAAATCCTAATAACAGACTAGACTAGCTCATGCAAATTGTCAAGAATTTGGAAGGTGAAACAAACTCTATAGGATAAAACGAACTTTGGTTAATGTCAGGGCATGTAATTTCTCCTGAGAAAATTAGCATTCATAAATAATAGGAGAATGAGAATGACAGACAACCAACAATAAAATCATCAACTGTGGTTATAACAGAAGAAGCAGAACAGGGGGAAAATATAGTTGAGCAACAAAATCTTGATAAAGATGTAATTTTTCCTCTCCTGTTTCTAGAAAGGATAATGATACCAAAACCAGCTATATATCCCAACTTTGATATCGTCGAGGAACTAAAAAATATATGTGTTAAAATCCCACTCCTACAAGCTTTACAAGATATTCCTATTTATGAGTAAACAATTAAAGAATTATGTGAGAAAAATGCTGGAAGAAAAACTAAGAATCCATCAACTGTTCATGTGGTAGGAACTTTATCCGATCTTATTCTAGGCAAAAAAGAGCCAGTTAAATACGCAAACCTAGGAAATCCCATGGTAAAAGTACATATACAGGGTTTCTCTTTCCAAAATACACTAGTGGATTTGGGAGCATCCATCAATATCCTGACCACCGAGATTTGTAACATCCTGGGTATCACCTCCTATGAAACTACTTCAACTCTCTTAGAATTGGCTGATAGATCGATGGTCAAACCAATAGGCACATTACAAGACATAGAAATCTCGGTCAACTCTTGGGAATACCCAATTGATTTCCTAGTTATTAACCCAAGAAGTAGACTAGATGGGAACCCAATAATATTAGGTCAACTGTGGCTAGCAACAACAGATGCATACATAGGATGTCGCACATGAAACATGATGGTTGCTAGAGGAAGTGTTATAAAGAACCTTATCTTGTATCCTCCAGCTAAACCAAGTCTTCCTGTCATACACCATCAGTTGCAACCACCTAGAAGAAGAAAACATATGCCCTTCTCTCACACTAGAAGAACCTCTTGGGCTCAAAAACCAACTAGAAGATGATGTGATCAACAGCTTCATTAACAACCCAACTGTTATAGGTAACCCAACATGTCAAATGCTAAAATTTGTTTTAGATAATGAATCACAAGGAGATCATTTTGAAGAATTGATGGAGCAACATATCCCCACTACTGTTGTCCATAAAAACATTGAAGTTGAAATCACACTAGGAAGATTTCTAAATATTAACTCTAATTTGAATTACCAACAACAACAAAAATTGATCCAGGTCATTTCTAAATACCAACAAGATTTTTCTTGGGACTACCCTGACATGAAGGGAATTTATCCCCAACTATGTACACATCATATCTATATAAAAAAAGATACCCAACCAATCTGACAGCCTCAACGAAGATTAAACCCTCATCTCAGGAACATTGTTAAAGAAGAATTACATAAACTGTTGGATGTAGATTTCATATATCATATTTCAGACAGTCAGTGCATCTCCCCACTGGTGATCATTCCTACAAAGAATGGTAAGTGGTGAATCTGTGTAGAATACAAAGAACTCAATAAATCTACCCAGAAGGACCATTTTCCTCTACCTTTTATAGATCAGGTCCTTGATACTTTAGCAGGGAAGTCATTTTTCTCTTTCCTACATGACTTTAGCAGTTATAATTAGATTCAGATTTCTCTAGAAGACCAAGATAAAACCACATTTACATGTCCTTGGGGGTAACTTCGCATATCGACTATTTCCCTTTGGTTTATTTAATGCTCCAGCTACATTCCAAAGAGCTATTTTAAGCATATTTTATTATTTAATTAATGAAGGACTTGAAGTTTACATGGACGATTTTACCCCTTATGGAACTGACTTTGATCAAGATTTAAGAAATCTAGAGAAGGTAATGGAATGATACATTGCTACTAGGTTATGTTTGAGTCATGATAAATGTCATATGATGATGATTGAATGTGTGGTACTAGGACACTATGTTTATGTATATGGAATCAAGGTAGACCCAACAAAGATAGAGGTAATCCTTAAATTTCCTACACCTTGTACACAGACTAAGGTACGTAGTTTCCTTGGATATGTAGGATATTATCACATATTCATAGAAACATTTTCAACAATAGTTGCACCTTTACATGCTTTAACTGCTAATGTGGAATTTCAATGGTCTGATAAGTGTGATGTTGCATTTGCAAATCTTAAAAGGTTAATTTCAACAACACCAGTGTTGAGAGAACCAAAATGGAAGTTACCATTTCGCATCTCTTCAAATGCATTGGATGTCGCTATAGGCATCGTCCTTGGATAGGAAGAATAAAATAAACCTTACATTATTTACTTTATTAGCAAAAATCTTACCCTCGCCGAATTGAATTACACAGTAACAGAAAAGGAATTTTTAGTTGTTATACATGCTATTAATAAATTTCTGTAGTACATAACAGGCTATCAAGTGTTTCTATATACTGATCACTCTGCCATTAGATATTTATCCAACAAACCAATTACTAATGGACGGGTTACTCGGTGGTTGTTGTTTTTGCAGTAATTCGACATCACCATTAAGGATTGGTCGAAAAGAGAAAATCGTTTTTTAGATTTTTTGTCTTGTATACCCAAGATAGATAACTCTTTGATAGTCGAAGACCAATTTCTAGATGAACATTTGTTCATTGTGACTATTAAGACGCCTTGGCACGTTGATGTGGCGAATTATATGGCAGTTGGGAAATTGTCAGTGCACCTGTCATCAAGAGAAAGTAAATCAATTGTTCAACATAGTGCATAGTTCACCTGGATTGGTGGATATTTTTTCCACATAGGGTCTGATATTCATATCCGAAGATGTATCAGAGAGGATGAAATTCATGATGTCTTGAAGGCATGTCATGATGAGCCCTGTGGCGGACACTTTGCAGACTGCAGGACTGGGCATAAGGTTTTATAGATGGGTTATTATTGGCCCTCGATATCTAAAGATGCAAAGAAGTATGTCCATGCCTGTGATAGCTGTTAGAGGATGGGTTGACCAGTTCAAGCTGATGAAATTCCCCTACAACCACAAGTGGTGGTAGAACCTTTCGAGAGATGGGAAATGGATTTTGTTGTCCCCTTTAACCCAAATTCAAACCAAAAATCTTATATACTAGTTGCAACATACTATATGACCAAGTGGGTAGAAGCAATAGTCTTTCCAAACGCAACTGAGGAAGCAGTCATTAAATTTATATTTGAACTATTTGTACATTATGGATTACCCAGGGAATTAATCACGCATGGACAGTCGCAATTTAATCACATAAAATCTCAGCCACTCTACGCAATTATCACATTAAAGATAGGGTTGCCTCCCCATACCACCCCTAGGAAAATGGACAAGTGGAAAAGTAACAATAAATACTTGGAGGCAATATTGAAAAAAACAGTCTCAACAAACCGTCAAAATTGGGCAGTTGAACTTCCAAATGCCTTATGGGCCTATAGCACAACATGGTGTAACACTAATGGCTACTCTCCTTATCACCTAGTCTTTGGCAAAGAGCCTATATTTCCAATTGAATTTGAGATCAAGACTCTAAAAATGGCCTAGGAAATTGGATTGGATCTTATGGAAGCACACACATAGCCCTTACAACAGCTCAATGAGTTAGATGAAGCACACTTGTTTTCCCTTTAGCGCACAGTTGTTATTCATCAGCAGAGATCTAGGTGGCACAACAAGCATATCAAGAAGAAATCATTCCAAAAAGGTGATTGGGCGCTTCTTTATGATTCCATATTTCAGGATTTCCTCGGGAAGTTGCAAACAAGGTGGTTGGGACCGTATGAAATCAAGGAATTCCATGATAATGACACTATCACTTTATTTACCATCGATGGTTCTGGTTCTCCTTTTCTGGTAAATGGACATCCGCTACGGATCTACCATCAGCCGATTTCAAAAGATTCCTTTTGCCAAGAAGTAATTAATGATCCTAATGTTCAGATTTTAGCTGGCTAGGAAGGTAACCCAGTAGCTTTAGCTCCATGAAATTGTTGATTTTTTTCCCAGCACTGTACATATTCTATATATTTTTTCTTTAAATATTTGATTGAGCTTTTTTTAATTTTTTTTACTTTCTAGGGAAGTCACTATAAAGAGATTTGGAGAACAAAGACTAGAAAGGATGTAAAATATGACTGTAATGAAATATAGTTATCACTCTTTATTCAAACTCCAAATTTCTCTTTTTTCACCTTGAAAAATCCATCTAATAAAACCTTGTTTTTATACAGGAGATGAATATGTCATTTTTTGCAGCAAAAGTCGAACGATTGCACTAAAAAGATGCGTGGATGTGACTGTAGTAAATAAAAATGAATTCATGACACCATAAAACATCCAATATATTTTATTCTCCTAATCATTGAATAAGCCTACCCATAAAATTAAATGAATGTAGTTGATGACTAATGAATCCTAGATTCGCTAAAACAAAAATTTCTTTATGTGTGAGGTATCCAATTACTTAATTAGATGGTTCAATTTTAACATCATCGTCAACTTCCTCGAACGTAATAGTTGTCATTTCCTTTGTTTCAATTGTTTCTGCCTTTGTGGGTAGTTTGATTCATTCGAACGTAACATCTGTCCTTCCCTTGTGATTTTTGTTCCCTTTGTGGGTATTGTTGTTCATTTGAACGTAACAACTGGCGTTCATGTTTTTGCGATTGTTGTTCCCTTTGCGGGTAAGTGTTGTTCATTCAAACTTAATAACTATTGCTCCCTTTGTTGTGATTTTTGTTCCCTTTGTGGGTAATGACGTTCATTCGAAAGAAACAATTGGTGTTCCCTTTGCGATTGTTCCTATTGTTGTTCCTTTCCCTTGAAAGCAACGATTTTTTGCTTCCACCAACAACATGTGTTGTTTTTATGACTACTCCTTATACATTTAGCTACTCCTTTGGGTATGAAATTCACTAACTAATTTTCAACGACATCACTTCTAATTATCATGACAACGATTTCATATTTTCTTTTTTAGGAATATCTAGCACACCTTATCAAATTGTTTATGGATTGATTCTTCTGAATTATCTTAATATTGTTCATGATCCACAACCACCGTAATTATTTTATTTTCCCTATATATATATATATACATATACTTGAATGATAATTTTCCTTCACATCATAATAAGGAGTCTAAGGCACATTTTTACTTGGCATTCTTACACTTCTTACGCCATCCCAAACTCTTAAGGAGTAGATGAGCCTCCCTTAATAAAGCCTAAATAAATAAATAATAATAAATATAATAAAAGAGAAACCTTCTCTCAAAAAGGATAGGGAGTATCATCATGAGCCAACCTACCACGATCATAAGAGATTAAAATAAGTGGCATTCCCATTATGGCTACCACACTAGGGCAATGGCCTTTGGAATTTAGGGCCAAAGGACAAGATGTCTCATCACGATCCACCTTGTTCACTTTGTTATGATCTAGTGAGTGGCATTGTTGTTATCTCGCTACCAAACCAGGATAGTGGCCTTTTTGGGAAAAGACTATTCAAATTATTTATTGAGGATATTGGCTCATCTATGGGCTAAATGGAAACCATGTCGAGTCTATGGACGCCTGCTCGTAGAAGTGTCTCTACCTGTGGTATTTAAGTTTATCTTAATTTGCCAATTTTTTATTGTACTCGTAGATTTTCTTTCTTTAAAAAGAGGCTATCATTCTTGCTATATTCAACACAAGGGAGGATAACAAAATTATGACAAGTGGCATATTTATAAAACTTGGACATATTAGAAATATTCAGAATTTCTTCCTTAACACTTTGGATATTGGTATTTGGGCTTGCCCTTTCCACAAAAGATGTGATTATTGTTCATGATTAATATTAAGTTGCTTTGGAAATTATTAATGGTTGTTCTCCCTGTGGCGACGGTGTAATAATTATCCCTCACTTGATTGGTCGTCATTATTACATTCACACATACGATCGATCGAGTTCGACCTTTCACTCATTGGGGGGTGTACATTCCGCACGATTATCGATAAGCCATAATGATTACAGATAATGGGAAATTACATAATTTTTTATATACCATTGTTGTTGTGTAATTTTTACCATTTCTAGTAACTTTCTTTTACAGGCTTGTCTAAAAAGTTTTACAGGTGGGAATGATAGTTGTGCCAATTTTCTTGTAGAAAATATGGGTGGTCGAAGTATTCGTCATGAGCCTACACTACTGTGAGTGAGTGATTAGGCTAGGGAAATTCTACACCATTTAGGGTGGACATAGTATCTTAACAGACTGCAGGGATTTGATACAAATGTTGCACTAGAATTCTTCCAAAATCTACAGAGGAAATCTCAATAATTCGGGGCATACAAATACCAATCACTTATGCCATCATAGTTAAGGTTGCAGGCTTTCCAAATGAAGGAACAAAATGGAATGGTAAATACACAGCACTCCAGGAAGCTATGGAATCCTTTGCAGAACCAGGGGAGGAATTTGACAAGAAAGGAAAAGGCCTCAACCCCACTGCTCTTAGTGAACCTTGGAGGGAGCTAGCAGGCATGGTGAAAATATACATTACATGTGACAGATGATACGACATGGTGAGACCTCACCACCTTAATCTTTTGGCAGTGTTAAAACAATGGTTAGTATTAAATATGACATTTTTTTTAATAGCATTCTGCATGAGGTCAATGGAAGAACTCAAAAAGATAAATACCTTTCTAACGTAATCAGTCATCATGGGATAGTAAAATTAATACTAGTTGAGGCATTAAATCATGCACAAATAATGTGGTGGGACCTAATTGAGCTCGATCGACTCTTGCAAATTGAGCCACTAGAAGTTCCCCAGACATAAATCAACCATGAAATTCCTCCATAAGGAATTGAGGAAATCCATCCAGAGCGAGATAGTGCCCAAACACAAATACCAGCCACACAGCCTAAAACTGAAATAGAACTTATTTATTTGGAAAATGAGCAATCAAAAGAAAAAAATCAGAGTATGTAGGAAGAAACATAAAAAAGGAAAAGACAAATAAAAACTTATGTTCCTAAAACCCTCTCTATTAAAAGAAGAAAGGGTAGAGAGACAATACAACCTAAAAGCACTCAGGAGACTGTGCAAACATAAGAGACATCACATGAAAACACTATAGGGAAGAAGGATGATTTCTTCAGTAGATATGAAGAGGAAATGGCCCAAGTGTTAGGAAATTTGGGAATGTCTCTTACTGAAGATACAAACGGCCCATAAGAACCCCAATCTCCAACCTCTCCTCCTTCAAACTTTGTCTTTGATCTTCCTGATATAGAGATGCCATCCTCTCCTATGAGGGAATATCCTGATGTTGCAGGATAGGCAGAGCCTCAGTTTAAGGAGAGAAGTCCTTTAGAGAAACAAGAACTCTGAGAGGATACAGGGAATGAATTTCCAATTTATCAATATGGGGAAGACCCTAAAATTCCCCTTGGACATAAAGAAACAATAGAAAAAGGTAATAACCAAATCAGAAAATTGGAACATGAAAACAAGGCATTGAGGAAGAGGATCAACAAAATAAAGGTATTAAAACAAAAGGTTGGTAGATTGAATAAAAAAAATAGACAACTTAAGAAGCAGCTGGAACAGTCTGACAAATCCTATAAGAAGAAGAAATATAGGAGGGTTAGAATACATGGAAGAAATCCACTTTCTAGAAGGGAAATTCATACTCACTTTGTTGAAACACAAACAGATTTTCATGCTCCCTTGGATTCAGTTGAAACAGAAACTCCAGTAATAGTAGAAAAAGTTGTTCAGACTAAAGAGGTGTTGCATTCCTCTGAACAGGATGCCACTATCAAAAGATTGGATGCAGAATTGGAACAATCCCAACAGACCCTAACCCAATGCCAAAATGAAATGGTTATAGTAAAAGATCATCAAAAAGTTGTCAAAAAACTTTGAGCAATGTCAACAACTTAAAATGAAACCTTTTCTGATCTCAGCAGAGAAAAAGAGAAGGTAAAGAAGATGTAGGGTCATCTTGATGGATCTTTGGAGCAAATCAAAAGTATTTTCTCTATTTATTATGATATATTAGCTTATAGGGCCCCTGCTAATAATTATGCCTTATTTTATTGGAACAATATATGTTATTAAAAGTGAAATCCATTAGGGCAGGAACACCTTCTAAGTTTGCCACTATCTCTGATTTTTTTTCGTGTTTCAAAGAACAAGATGATGTAGTAAAATACTTTTTGTGTGAATTGTATCTTCATAATTTCATTCTAGAATAAAACGGAGATGAGAACCCCAATCCATTCACTAGGGATATCGATTTTCAAGCCTTTTTATCGTTTGCCAAAAATCAACTTAGATGGGCCAAGGCACACAAGGTCTTTATGAAAAGAGAAAATAGGCTAGACCTATGGGTTAGAGTAGAACCTTCTAAACCCTTTGACACCATTATGCAGCATAGAGAATTTATGAAGAGGGAGAAGGTTGTGGAATATTTATCTCCCATACATAGACATGTTGTACATTCAGGGCTGAAGTACTTTGGATAAATTAGAGAGCAATCCCTTTCTACTGCCAAATTAAGATGGATTGTCTCTTCAAATGAAATCAAGAACAGGGAACCGTTTGGTTTTAGGAATTTTCAAGCAACTTCTCTCATATTAGAAAGGTATGCCAATATGATCATGGAAGCAGGGTCTTCCTGGATTAGATGCAGGTATAGTCCCCCCATTATTTGGTATCCTCTAGAGGGTTATCAGAGTGTTTATGAACTCTATAAGAAAAAGGAAGAAGTTTCTTTTGAAGAGCTTAAAGGCACGCATGGGTTCCATAGGTCTAGAGAAGAGACCTCCCCACCCTACAGTCTCACTACCTTGCATATGAACTTTCTTGTTGCATGAGGACATGGAAAAAGGTAAGCTAGAGGGTATGTTGGGGTAAGAAAAAGGTATAAATATTATCCTTGTTACTTTGGTTTATGATATATTCTTTGCTGACTTTTCTATTAATTTGAAGTAATTAGGGAAGAAAATGATTAAAAAGATTTTGACAATAATATTAAATGATATTAGATATTTTCTAAACTTTGGTTTGAATTGCTTTGATTTTATGTAGAAATGGACAATTGTTGTTAATTGAGGATAATCAAGAATATCATGAAGATGTATAGACCATTGAAGATTAAAGAAATCAGGCACAAAATCATTCAAAGGAAGATTGATTTTTATCTTGCAATCTCCATAAATAGTAAAAGCAATCCTAAGGATCTCTCGATCCTCAGGATAGCTTAATTTAATTGTCTTATTGTAATATATAAAGTAGAGTGAACGATAGAGAGATATACCAGAATTATGATCTCCTAATTATTGATACTTTGTACAACAACCCAGTTGTAAATGATTTATCAATTATGGAAGTAATGGAAGTTTCAAGTGTTTTGACCATTTCCACGTACTAGGTTTTTTGTAATAGTATCTTCTGAAGACTGTGGGCCCAGTCAATAAGAGTTATTGTCTTATCTGTAATTTTATCAATTCTGTGATAATTTCATGATTTGATATTTCCTTCAACAGTTAGAATAGATTCATTAATGTGTTTTTTCTATTATGAATTGTTTGTGTTATTCCATTCGCAAAGAGTAGATGTTCTATTCATAAATTATTGATTGATGTTCCATTACAGATTCTTGTCATTTTATCGCTTGTGGATTCTTTTCATTAAGTTCACATTTGTTGTTCCTTTCATTCAGTTTGGATTTGTTGTTCCTTTCATTTAGTTCACATTTTTTGTTCCTTCTTAAATCTCAGTAGATCGGTGTTCCTTTCAAATAGGTTAATTAATCAATGTTCTTTGAGAGATTGATTCATTAGCGTTTTTGTAGATTAAATTGTTGTTTCTTGGATAGATGAATGAGTTCAGTAATTAATTGAT
>SNQJ01S0126852.1:17740-40671 GCA_010110895.2 Picea sitchensis | reverse complement strand
AATGAATGTAATTCTTCAAGACATATAAGAAAAATAATTATGTGGGTTTTTCCCGCTTTGGGTTTCCACGTAAAAACACTAGTGTACCGTGTATGTGTATGATTGTTCATTTGTTCATTGTTTATTTACTCTGCAAATATTGGATGATAATGCTACATTGATATAAAACGTGCATTATATGGTTAAAACATATTATATTTCTCTATTATTGATTCACCCCCCCCCTCTCAGTAATCCAACAATTGGTATCATAGCAGGTTCCTTCATAAATCAGTTTAACCATTGAAAGGTAGATCATGGAGAGAAAAAAACATGTATAAAAATGGTGTTAGCACTGAAAGTCACCCTTAGATTGTGAGAGGATAAGCCCAGTACCCATCAGAGTTTTTGGTGGATATTGGTTTTATATGAGTGGAGGTCAATGGACAAAACTCAATATATGAATGATGTTCAACACATAATTGAACAAGAAATGCACAGGGAAGTGAGGGCCACAACTAAATTCAGTCAGTGAATTGAGTTTAAGTATGAGCAAAGGGAAGACTTAGTAAGAAAAGTGGACAAGACTGCAATGAGCATCAAGCCTTCAAGCAACTTGGAGAAGAAAAAATCAGATTCAATATCACTCTTAACCTCAAGATTCAGACACTAAAATATGTCCAAAAAACATAGTCACAACAACACAATGATCAAACCTACATCACCATGCGGCTACAACAACTTGAATGGATCCTCCATGCCCGAGCCATTCAGTGTAAGAGGGGAAAATATCATAAGGAAGCTAACTAAAACTGGTCACGATACCACTGTAATCAAACCTACACTACAACAACATAACAACCCTCGACTGGATCCTCCATGCCCGAGTGTTTTAGCACAATTTTTACAAAGAGATGAAAAGAGGTTGACTTCTATTAATCTGAAAGTCTCAAATTCGATACATAACCAGAGAACAGTTCTGGCATCAAAAAATTACAAAACAAGGAGCTCTGCTCAACCAGTTGACGACCTTAACAAAATATAAATACTATCTATTTATACTCAGAACAATCCTCAACTATCAGGAGTGTGATCTGATCACTACAATCAAAGCTTTGCGTCGACAACTTCTTCTATCAGAATGAACATGCATCCCTCTGTTAGACGCAAGCTCAGATCAGCATGGGTCTGTAGGGAAATATGCTTGTAGGGGTACCACGGGATGACGGTTCAGTCCCCACGGTTGGGCCTTCCATGCCTTCCATTTATGGGGTGAGCTGAGGTTTCAACCACCAAACCTACCTTCCATTAACTTCTTTTCCTCGGAGATTGAACTAGACTAAATGCTCAGGGGCGCGGCCACTTGCTGCTCTCGGATAGGATGCCATATAAACATGTAATTGCAGGGTCGCTCAGAGGTGGTTTGGGTTTAGATTTCTTTTGGGCCCGCAATCCATCACATTTCGCCACGTAGTATTTTCTCCATACCATGGTTTTCATTGTGGGACCGCTCAAGAAAAATATCGCCCGAGCATGTTGTGTCCCCGCAATAGACTATGGTCATTGATCTGGTCACAATATGAGATCTGGGCACACTGGTTATATTTGGCGCCACTGCCAAGCTTACTCACCCACCAACTTTATGATCTGCCAAAAGTGTGCTTTGGGGTGGGGTGCTACTTTTGGCGCTGAACAATAACACCTCCCGGAGGATGATCTGACGTGGAGGCTAGATGTCACCATGTTCATGTGTCGCGAATGGAGAGGTAACATGTGTCACTGGAAAACAGGCTGGAGGCGAGTCTGAGAATACTTGAAAAGAGTGCCACGTGTCAAAACCATAAGGGTGCCACCTTTCTATGCTAATAGATTACATGAATTTAGATCTCTAGGGCTCGGGGGATAGCTCCTGTTTACCTGCTGTGCTTTTACCCGGAGCTATGGATCTGGTGACACGTGGCTCTTTGAATTGGACGACCGAGATCCACTCCGGGTCTCCAGGCTCTAGGAGAATCAAAACTCAAACTTCTCTTTTCCCAGGGATTTTACTCGGAGTCATAGATCTGATGATGCATGGCCCTCCTGAGATCGACGGTTGAAATCCCTTCGTGGCTCCAGGATTCAGACTTCTCAATAGTCAAAATTTACCTACCCTAAGAAAATCCATCGGAGTTAGGGATTTGACGACGCATGGCTCCTGGATTTGGACGACCAAGATCCACTCTGAGTCTTCAGACTCCAGGAAAATCAAATCTCAAACTTATTTTTCCTTCTATGTTTTCACCCAGAGCTATGGATCTGACGACACATGGCTATTGTTGATCAATGACTCAGATTCACTTCGGTGCTTCGACCACTTCAACACTTCAGGCACTTCGGGCCTTCGGGACCTTCGGGAGGCATTGCCACTAAGATCAACGACTCCCTGTTGATTTTGAGATCAATGGTCCACAATTTCTTTGGGAGTTTGGGCTTCCCGGAATTTTTATGCACTTCTGATGCAGGAGCATCGTCAGCAACCAAACGAGCGTGAAGGCGGAAGACAACTGGAAGACCATCAACGCACATATTTTTAAAATGTTTTTGGAGCATTAATGTAATGGTTAAAGGAAAGCATACTTGCGTATTGTAAATAGGTCATGAGAGATTCACTCTCATCTGTAGAAGGTAGAGGCATTTATGCGTAGTTAATGAAAGTAGGTAGATTTGAATGAAGATTAGACAGTTTTAGGAAGTAGGAGGGAAAACGACTATAGACACCCTCATCTTTGTATCATAGTATCATTAAACAATTGTATCATTAGCATAGAGAAGGAGAGAGTTGTAGCAGAAAGTTGTAGAGAAGAACCCATGTACAGAAGCTTTGAATTAATATATGAAGCTTTGAATCAGACTCATGGTGTTATGATGTTTTCTGTGTATACATGTTGAATGGTATACTGATAGTTGTTTTATTCTCTCTGTTATGCATTTGTTATGATGTTATGTTGTGTATGTATGATTTCATGTGAAATGTTTGAAGTCTGGGAGAGAGAGAGAGAGAGAATGAGTTTCAATTGTTTCTCTTCCTGAGTGAGAGAAGTTCCTACAAGGAGTGCAGTGAAACGTCTGCAAGGTGTGCGTTGGCAAGGTTCAGAGTTTATCTCTGAAAGCTCAGGAGAGATACCATTGTTCTCATTCCGACAAAAGTGCAGGTGAAGCACAGAATCCATGCAAGGTGTGCACAGGCTGGTCGAGACCTTATAACTTATCGACTAAGGTTGAAGGTGAAAGGACTGTTGTCGCAGAAGGTGCACAGAGTCGAAGAATCAAATACTTAGAAGTATTTGAAGGAATGCCACAAGGAGTGAGTGCAAGGGTCTTTTTGGAGATTCGAGTTTACAAAGAAAGCTCATGAGGGTTAGTGCCTTTGAAGTACTCAAAGGGAGGAGAAGTGAAGTTGATTTGCAGAAGGATAAGTCTCGGCGAGAGAACATTAGTTCGTTTCACAGAGGTCCTTGAGGGAAGAAATTGAATGGTTGAAATTCTCCGAGGAGAACTCGCAAAGTTGCGAGGACCATAGGATCTAGAGAAGCCGCAAGGTAGATAGAGATTGGACGAACTCATCCTTTGGGTTCAAGAAATCAACGAGGGCCATTAGATCCAATCCAACGAGGGTCGTCGGATCTCCCGTAAAATCTCATTTCAGAGTTCGGAGCTTTGAAGGGGCAGAGGAATAGCGACATGAGGGTTTGTTCAAATCCCGAAAGTTGGGAAGTTGGAGTGACAGGTGGCAAGAATCCGGGTCAGAAATAGAGGACAGCGGAGAGGACAGTTGGCGTACTTGTCAACAGACGGGGTCAAAACCTTCGACAACTGTTTCGGTGTTTCATAGGTTGGAGAGTTGGAAGCCTTGCATTCGGGTTCGCGAAGACGCAAAGTCCGAAACTCTGAATCGACGAAAATTCGCGTAGGGGAGCAAGTCTTTGCTGAACGTGTCGGGATTCGACATTTCAACATTTTTGAAGACAAGAGGTAGGGGTCTTTGTTCCGGAATTCCTGAAATCGCAAAACACGATACAGCTGTGGAGGAGGACGCGACCAAACATTTCAGTGAATCGACATTTCGGGTTTCAGCAGTAGAGGGCCGAGAAAATTGACAATGAAATTCGCGAAATCAAGAGACCCAAAGTCCCGAATTAGTGAAGGGTGTGACTTTATCGTGGTCAAGGAGATTTGGGTTGGTGCCTGGTGTTTGTTCATGCAGGCTCAATTCATAAGGACCTGTGGATACACCGTGAGTGTATGAGATATTCCTCGAGGGGAAATCGAAGAGTCAATTAGACTCAAGGGCATATTTAAGGCGATCCTACGCGGACCTCAACCCGAGGGTTTGGGGGTCTGCACCAGTTGTGGTATCAAAGATTGAATCTGTTTGTATATTGCAGGCAAAGGAAGCGAGAGGAGAAAGAGTACTCTGATACACACCAGTTGTGGTTTCAGAGCACAGAATAGTTTCTTTGCTTTCTGTAGTAGAGAAAAGAAGAACATTTTTCATCCATGCCGTCGAGAAGAAGAGATAGGCCAATTCCAATGCCTGATCTAAGCTTGATGCCATGGAGACAACATAGAGGCGTACAGTCGACACTGGGGATATTAGCGAGGATGAAAGTGAAATGAAGTTGGACACGAAGGAGAAGTTGTAGTTGAAGATGTTGCGGATGAACGCCTATTTAGGGTTGTTGCAAGGATAGGTGCCAGAGAAAAAATGGACATTCCAGTATATGAAGGAAACCTAGATGTTGAAGAGATTCTAGACTGGATTAGAACTCTAGATAAATATTTTGACTATGAAGATGTCGAGGGAGACAAGAAACTCAAACATGTCATTACCAGACTTAAAGGACATGCAACATTATGGTGGGATGAACTGCAGGATGACAGACGCTGCAAAGGCAAGCAGAAAATCAAGAGTTGGGATATAATGGTTGCAAAGATGAAAGCCAAATTCATACCCAAGGACTATCAAATCACTCTATTTCGAAGGATGCAAAATTTGAGACAGAAGTTGATGCCAGTGAAGGAATACACTGAAGAGTTCTACAAGATAAATATCATAGCAGGTCATCGGGAAAGCGATGATGAAAAGGTTTCTAGGTACATGAATGGTCTGCGATATGACATTCAGGATGAGATGAGCATGATGATCATTCGTAACGTGGAGGATGTTTATCAGATAGCTTTGAAAGCTAATGAGAAGCTGAGCCGAAAGCAAGGTCAAAGAGGTCGAGGCAGAAGTCAGGCCAGAGGTAAAGAAATTTCCCAAGACAGAACTCATAAATCTAAATAAGAAGGGAAGAAACCTCAAACTCAACCTGAGAGAGGGGGAATCTCACAGAAAGGGCAGTATGCCGATAGAAATACTTTTCCTCGAGCCAGAGGAAGAGGAAGAGGCAGAGGTTGTGAAGTGAAATGCTTTGTCTGTGGGAAAAACAGACATAAATCCTATGGATGTCCAGATAGGAAGAAAGAAGGTGGTGAAACTCACATTGTCGAAGCACAAAAATGGAATGTTGAGGAAGAAGATGCCGAGGGAAGAAGATCTTTGATGATGGGGAAAATTCTCTTAACACCAGAGAAAGAGACAGAGAACCCAACCCAAAGAAACAGGTTGTTTCGAACTGCTTGCAAGACCAAAGACAGGGTATGCAAAGTCATCGTGGGCAGTGGTAGCACAAAAAATCTCGTATCTACAGAGATGGTAGAAAAGTTAGAGCTGGAGACTGTTGTACATCCAATCCCATGTAGAGTTTCGTGGCAACAGAAAGGACATCAGGTAAATGCCACTAAACAATGTTTAGTTGAATTTAAAATAGGAGGATATAATATTATGTGATGTCATTCCCATGGATGTTTGTCATCTATTGTTGGGTAGACCATGGAAATATGACAAGAATGTGATTCATGATGGGAGAAAGAACACATACACCCTGGAGAAGAATGGGAGAACTCACATGTTGTTGCCGATTAAGGATAAAGAAGTGAAACCAGAGGTGAGCAACACTATACTTCTCATGAGTGGGAAGGAACTTCTTAAGGAGGTTAAGAAGAAGGAAGACACACAATTTATTGTGGTCAGGAAGCCTAGAATTGTTTTAACCAATACAAGAGTGGATGATTTACCAGAAGAAATCCAGAAGTTGTTGGAAGAGTTCGCTGATATAGTATTCGACGAACTACCTTGTTCGTTGCCACCGATCAGAAGTATAAATCATCACATTGATCTTATACCTGGAGCCAGTTTACCAAATAAAGCCGCGTACAGGTTGACGTCGCAGGAGAATGAAGAAGTCAAGAGACAGGTCCAGGATTTAATGGACAAAGGATTGGTTAGAGAGAGCTTGAGTCCATGCACTGTTCCAACAGTGCTCAGCCCAAAGAAAGATGGAGGTTGGAGGATGTGTACAGACTCAAGAGAAATCAATAATATTACCATCAGATACAGATTTCCATTGCCAAGGATGGATAACTTGATGGATTGCTTGAGTGGAGCAAGATTCTTTTCAAAGATTGATTTGAAATCCGGGTATCATCAGATTCATATGAGATAAGGTGATGAATGGAAGACAACATTCAAGATGAATGAAGGGCTATATGAATGGC
This sequence comes from Picea sitchensis, assembly GCA_010110895.2. Lineage (NCBI taxonomy): Eukaryota > Viridiplantae > Streptophyta > Pinopsida > Pinales > Pinaceae > Picea > Picea sitchensis. Next base: position 34,050 of record SNQJ01S0126852.1, on the reverse strand, counting down.
TTGTTATGCCATTTGGCTTAACGAATGCACCCAATACTTTCATGATATTGATGAATGAAGTCCTGAAGGATTTCATAGGGAAATTTTTCATCGTATATCATGATGATATATTGATTTTCAGCAGAACAGAAGCAAAACACTTGAAGCATTTAGCTACAGTGATGAGGAGATTACAGCAAGAGAAGTTGCTGATAAACATGAAGAAATCATCATTTATGAGGACAAAACTCATTTATTTGGGTTTTGTTATCTCTGCAAATGAGTTGAAAATGGACCTGGATAAAATGAATGTGATTAAAAATTGGCCATCATCGAAAGGTGTGTCTGAAGTTCGAAGCTTCCATGGTTTAGCTAGTTTCTACAGGAAATTCATCCGAAATTTTAGTAGAATTAGCACACCGATGATGGATACGGTGAAGAAAATACATAAATCTTTTCATTGGACTGAGGAAGCAAAGAAGAGTTTCAATCTGCTAAAGAAGAAGATCACGGAGCAACCAATTTTGGTGTTGCCAGACTTTAGCAAGATGTTCCATGTTAAGTGTGATGTGAGTGGATTTGAAATTGGAGTGGTCTTGAGCCAAGACTATAGGTCGGTCGCATATTTCAGTGAGAAACTGAATGAAGCGAAAGTCAAATACTCAACATATGACAAGGAATTTTATGTTGTCATACAAGCATTGAAGAAATGGAGACATTATTTGGTCCCTAAGGACTTTGTTTTGTACAACGATAATCACGCTTTGCAATTCGTGACTCAATATGACAAGTTGAACCAAAAGCATGCAAAATGGGTTGAATACATGCAGAATTTTACTTTTGTAATTAAACATATTTCTGGAACTGCTAACAAAGTTGTTGATGCTTTGAGCAGGAAATGTTTGCTTATGCAGGAATTTAGAGTCAAAACTTTGGGTTTTGATAACCTCAAAGAGATGTACAGGGATGATCCAGATTTTAAGGAAGCGTATGAGGCATCTGAGAATCCAATTCTCAGGGACAGAAGCCAATGGACCGAATACATGATCCATGATGGATTATTATTCAGGGGCAATCAGTTATGTATTCCAAAATGCTCCATGAGGGAGAATCTGCTGAAAGAAAAACATAGTGGAGGATTGGTGCGAAATTTCGGTCATGACAAAACGTTCTCAAAGTTGAATGGCTCATATTTTTGGCCAGGAATGAGGACAGATGTTAAGAAATTTGTGGACAGATGAAGAATTTGTCAGCACACTAAAGGGAAAAGGCAGAACACAGGGTTATACCAGCGATTACCCATACCAGAGAGGTCGTGGGATGCAGTGAACATGGATTTTATATTGGGGATGCCAAGGACACAAAGAGGATGTGATTCAATCTTTGTAGTGGTAGACATATTTTCAAAGATGGCACATTTCATACCATGCCAGAAAACCAGCGACGCAACTCATATTGTGAACCTGTTTTTCAAAGAAGTCGTCAGACTTCATGGCTTGCCAAGGAGTATAGTTTCAGATCAGGATACCAAGCTCGTGGGACATTTCTGGAGGACTTTATGGAAGAATCTAGGGACAAGTTTGTCTTTTATCTCAGCTTATCATCCTCAGACAGATGGGCAGACAAAAGTTGTGAACAGGAGCTTGGGAGATTTTCTGAGAAGCCTAGTGATTGAAAACCACAGTCAGTGGGATCACATTCTGCCACAGGCGGAATTTGCTTACAATGACTTTTTCAATAGAATCACAAGGCAGAGTCCATTCCAAATAGTATATGGGATGCAACCCAGGGGAGTATATAAATTGAAAGATTCAGAACAAGTTGAATTCAGGAGTGCTAGTGCAGAGGACTTTGCAGAAGCAATGAAGGAGCTTCATAGCCGAATTAAAGAACGATTGCAGAACTCAAATCAAGAGTATAAGCACAGAGCAGATCAACACAGATGAGAAATTCAATTTGAAGTTGGTGATCTGATACTTGCACATCTGAGGAAGGAAATGTTCCCAAGAGGAACATATAACAAACTAAAGATGAAAAATATTGGACCATGCAAGGTCGTGAAGAAATTTTGGACAAACACATATGAGATTGAATTATTTGATGGGATCGAAATTTCACCAATATTCAATGTTGTGGATTTGTACCCTTACAAAGCAGGAGCAAAGGATAAACAGACAGAGGTTCACTGGACAAAACAAATTCCTGTAGCTGAAAAGCCACAGATGGAAAATATAATTGACAAGAGAGTCAACAGAAAGACCAGGAGGAAAGAGTATTTTGAATACTTGGTCAAATGGAAGGGACATCCAGTTGAAGATGCCAGTTGGGAAGATGAAGAAGAAATTCAGAAGCATGGACAGACCGTGCAAGAACTCATGAACAAGATTTCATGAAAATTTTCAAGCAAGAGAGTATGATGCAGGAGCATCATCAACAACAAAACGAGTGTGAAGGCGGAAGACAGCTAGAAGACCACCAGTGCATGTTTTTTTAAAATGTTTTTGGAGCATTAATGTAATGGTTAAAGGAAAGTGTACTTGCTTATTGTAAACAGATCGTGAGCGATTCACTCTCATATGTAGAAGGTAGAGGCATTTATGCATAGTTAATGAAAGTAGGTAGATTTGAATGAAGATTAGTCAGTTTTAGGAAGTAGGAGGGAAAACGACTATAGACACCCTCATCTTTGCATCATAGTATCATTAAGAAATTGTATCATTAGCCTAGAGAAGGAGAGAGTTGTAGCAGAAAGTTGTAGAGAAGAACCCATGTACAAAAGCTTTGAATTAATATATGAAGCTTTGAATCAGACTCATGGTGTTATGATGTTTTCTATGTATACATGCTAAATGGTATACTGATAGTTGTTTTATTCTCTCTATTATGCATTTGTTATGATGCTATGTTGTGTATGTATGATTTTATGTTAAATGTTTGAAGTATGGGAGAGAGAGAGAGAATGAGTTTCAATTGTTTCTCTTCCTGAGTGAGAGAAGTTCTTGCAAGGAGTGCAGTGAAACATTCGCAAGGTGTGCGCAGGTTGGTCGAGACCTTAGAACTTATCGACTAAGGTTGAAGGTGAAAGGATTGTTGTCACAGAAGGTGCAGAGAGTTGAAGAATCAAATACTTAGAAGTATTTGAAGGATTTCCGCAAGGAGTGCATGCAGGGTTCTTTTTGGAGACTCTAGTTTACAAAGAAAGCTCAGGAGGGTTAGTGCCTTTGAAGTACTCAAAGGGAGGCGAAGTGAAGTTGCTTTGCAGAAGGATAAGTCCCGGTGAGAGAACATTAGTTCGTTTCACAGAGGTCCTTGAGGGAAGAAATTGAACGGTCGAAATTCTCCGAGGAGAACTCGCGAAGTTGCGAGGACCGTAGGATCTAGAGAAGATGGACGGTGGATAAAGATTGGACGAACTCATCCTTTGGGTTTGAGAAATCAACGAGGGTCATTATATCCAATCCAACGAGGGCCGTCGGATCTCCTGTAAACTCTCATTACAGAGTTCAGAGCTTTGAAGGGGCAGAGGAATAGCGTCAGGAGGGTTTGTTCAAATCCCGAAAGTCGGGAAGTTGGAGTGATAGGTGGCAAGAATCCATGTCAGAAATAGAGGACAATGGAGAGGACAAGTGGCGTACTTGTCAATAGACGGGGTCAAAACCTTTGACAATTGTTTTGGGGTTTCGTAGGTTGGAGAGTTGGAAGCCTTGCATCAGGGTTCGCAAAGATGCGAAGTCCGAAACTCCGAATCGGCGAAAAGTCTCGTAGGGGAGCAAGTCTTTGCTTAACGTGTCAGGATTCGGCATTTCGGCATTTTCGAAGAGAAGAGGTAGGGGTCTTTGTTCCGAGATTCCTGAAATCGCGAAACGCGATACAACTGTGGAGGAGGACGCGACCAAACATTTCGGCGAATCGACATTTCAGGTTTCAGCAGTAGAGGGCCGAGAAACTCGACAACGGAATTCACGAAATCGCGAGACTCGAAGTCCCGAATTAGTGAAGGGCACTACTTTATCATGGTCAAGGAGATTTGGGTTGGCGCTTGGTGTTTTCTCACGCAGGCTCAATTCATAAGGACCCGTGGATACATCGTGAGTGTATGAGATATTCCTCGAGGGGAAATCAAAGAGTCAATTAGACTCAAGGGAAGATTTAGAGTGATCCTGTGTGGACCTCAACCCGAGGGTTCGGGGGTCTGCACCAACTTCTCACTTTGAAACTTCCGAAGCTCATTTCTCTGAACACTTGGATCGAATGCCACCTATCCCCCTCAAGATCAACGATTCATGCTTGCTCTAGGCCTCCAATATTTGGACCTTCTGCTCTGGCGCTATACTTCATGCGACTTTGAACTTCCGAATGCCCGTGAGTCATTGATTCAAACTACTCCTGGAATCTCCCCCGCTGAAAGATTAAAATTTCCTGCTTCTTTTAATCCCGAAATGGGCTGCTTTGAATGTCTCCCTTTGTGTCCATGCTTGTGTCCTGCACAATCAAGAATCTAGATGAATGGCTGTGGGATAGGGAAACAGGAAGACTGGTGACTGAAAAAGGAGACGAGTGTTCATCCTTTCGAGAAAACAGAGGGGCTTAGGGCCGAGACTCCTTTCAGGTAGGACATTAAGGGAAACCAGGGTGCACAAATGAACAAGGGCACACAGAGGACGAATTTACACATCGAAAGGGAACATACTTAAGACTTGTCAATTTGAAAAGGAGAGAGGCAAGGAAAATTTTTATAAACTCGGGTATATTGACAGACACCTATGGCCCTTGACAACCTTATGTGATAACATTTGGCTCCACAGGGGATGGAATGCTCCCTGTGAGATGCTAAGAACAAGTAGTTCCAGTGCCTTAGTTGTTGGGTTATGGAGTCTAGCTCAAAAATTTCGCTGAAGAAAACGAGGAGATATGTACACTACTCTACCAAAAACAAAAAAAAACACATGGGCTCCAGAAGGATCTTATTTATGTACACTCCTAGACTAACTGATTTTTACAAAGTGTTAGGTGAAAGTGGACTGCCATCAGAGTCAGTTAAGTAACCTCCTAAATGAAAACTTATTTATTCTATCACTGATCAATAAACAATAATGAAACTGTGACAACAAATCGATTACATTTTTCATTCCTCCTTCTAGTGCTGAAGGCAAGATAAATTTTGGAGAATTCAATACCTGGAAAAAATGCCACTCCATGTACTGTCCTACAGGATCATAAGATAGGTGACAAAACCTATTGGGTTGGTAACAAAAAACATGCTTTGTCTTAAGGTTGCTCACCTTTGGCTAAACGTCCGTGGCAAGCACAGGTGAGTGGAAGGTTGATGCAGGCTGTTGATCCACTTTTTATTTGTCCACTCCAATAACATATGCTAGATGAGGGCAAGGGATATCTTCATGTATATCAATGACTGGATGCTTCTCTTTAACATGTTGTTGAATGTCATCTGCAGACCCAGGATGGTTGATTTCCAAATTAGAATCTGGTTCATAGGTGTCATACACAAGCTGGTAGCTTCCCAAGTCAACAAAATGTGATGTAGGGATCTTCTCTTCTTCATCTGAATACTCATCAAAGATAGGTGAGCACACAACTCTTTTATTTTGCACAGGAAAATGAGAAACCTCTATATTCTTCTCTTTAATCCTAGGTGAAAGTACATCATGGGGAACCTCTTGAAGGAAAAGAAAAGAATCCTCCTTCACAACCATCTCTTCTTTTAAATATTAGACATCATGTGTACCGGGGGTAGAATATAATCCATGTCTGGCTATGCAATCATCATCGCTATCATCAATCATATCCGGAAGGCCTTCTTCTTGGGAAATAGAAAGAGAAAAGATTTCATCCACAACTGCAAAATACTCGTGTTTGTCTTTACTTCCTCTTTAATCACATCTTCACCAGACTCATCACACGAGAAAGACTCTATCATCTGTTGGATGTAGAATGCAAACTTCTTATAATAGTCACCCAAAATAAGATGAGACATTCAACTCTTCTCGTAATATGCATTGAAAGCATCGTGAAAATTCTTCAACGAATGGATACTAGTAGCAGGGAGAGATTTACACCATTCACAAGAATCTCCCTCCAAAGAAAAATTTAAACATCTTGATCAAGACATCCTCGTGAACAAATTCATGCTCAAGCATGCATCTATGAAAATTGAATAAGTGCTTACCAGGATCGTCATGCTCGCTTCCTCTGAATCTTGGAAGATAATCATCCCATTCATTTCTATCCGACACTGGATGTGGATAACGAGATATAGATGAGAAATTGAAAGGGGAAAAACTTTGATCCAAGATAACCTAGAGATGTGGCTCCTCCTCGTCTCCTTCATGGCTCTCCCCAGGATCAGTTTCATAATCACTATAAACATGAACCATGGAAAAACTTTGCTCTTCGTCGTCTTCGCTGGGATATTCATAAAACATTGTTTGTTATTGGTCAGTATCTGAGATCACTTCTTCATCATAAGCAGGGATTCCAAGAACATCTGTTTCAAGTACCAGAATATCCTCTGCATTTTCTTCATAAGAGCAACAAGCGAAATCTGCCTCCAATTCCTCTATTCTTGCAGAAGTTTTTTTTACGAGCTCCATCAACTCCTCCAAGGTATATCCCTCATTCTCACATCTTTCGCAAGAAAGAACTATGTCTCGAATACCATCTCTATATTCCTCACAACAACTATGACGAATTAACTCAGAAGAATAAAAACTTTGACAATATCTATTGAAAGCTGCATGAAATTCTCCTAGGGAGGAGATGTTGGCAGGGGGTAAGGAGTGATACCACTGACAAGCATCTCCTGCTAATGAGAACATGAACATATTCATTAATACATATTCATGATGTATCTGCCACTGATGCATGAGTTCATGAAACTCATGGAGATGTTGAGCAAGTTTGTCCTCTTTACGCTCTCTAAATATGGGTAAATAATCACCCCATTCATTTGGAGTAGGGACAACATTAGGAAAACTGGGAACAACATAAAAATTAAAAGGAGCAAACCTTCGAGCCAAGATTCTTTCCATTTCAAACCAATGGAGTCGTGAATCGATCCTTTAATCATGGAGTCGCCAGGTGAATGATATGCAAAATGAATGTGTCTGGTCTTTATTCACCATCAAGGACCATATCTGATCATTGTGTCCTAGGGGGCTCCAGGTGTAGCCAGAGCCAGTCACACTGAAACAATGGAGTCGCCAGGTGCAAATGCAATCTTCAATGGTTCTGATATTTGATGCACTTTCAGAATTAGAATCTCGTTGTCGTTCTACCTAGGGAAAAGTCTTCAATTCGTTCCTCGGCAGTGACACCATGAATGTTAGCACTAAAAGTCACCCTCAGATTGCGGGAGGATAAGCTCAGTACCCATCAGAGTTTTTGGTGGAGGTTGGTTTTATATGAGTGGAGGTCAATGGACAAAACTCAATATATGAATGATGTTCAACACTAAACTGGACAAGAAATGCACAAGGAAGTGAGGGCCACAACTAACTTCAGTCAGTGAATTGAGTTTAAGTGTGATTAGAGGAAATACTTCATAAGAAAGGTGGACACGACTTCTATGGGCATCAGGCCTTCAAGAAGCTTGGAGAAGAAAAAATTAGATTCAATATCACTCTTAAGCTCAAGCTTCAGACACTGAAATATGTCCAAACAACACAGTCACAACAACACAATGATCAAACCTGCATCACCATGTAAATACAACAACTTGACTGGATCCTCCATGCCTTAGCCATTCAGTGTAAGAGGGGAAAAGATCACAAGGAAGCTGACTAAAACCAGTCACGATTCTGTTGCAATCAAACCTACATTAAAACAACATAAAAACCCTCGACTGGATCCTCCATGCCCGAGTGTTTTAGCACAGTTTTTACAAAGAGATGAAAATAGGATGACTTCTATTAATCTGAAAGTCTCAAATCCGATACATAACTAGAGAACAATCCTGGAATCAAAACATTACAAAACAAGGATCTCTTCTCAACCTGTTAACGACCTTAATAAAATATAAAAACTATCTATTTATACTCAGAATAGTCCCTGATTATCAGGAGTGTGATCTGATCACTACAATCAAAGATTTGCATCGACGACTTCTTCTATCATACTGAATGTGCATCCCTCTATCAGACGTGAGCTCAGATTAGCATGGATCTATAGGGAAATCTGTTCGCAGGGGTACCACGGGCTGATGGTTCAATCCCCACGGTCGGGCCTTCCATGCTTTCCATTTATGGGGTGAGCCGAGGTTTCAACCACCAAACCTACCTTCCATTGACTGCTTTTCCTTGGAGATTGAACGAGACTGAATGCTCAGGGGCACAACCACTTGTTTCTCTTGGATAGGATTCCATATAAACATGTAATTGTGGGGCCACTTAGAGGTGGTTTGGGTTCAGACTGCTTTTGGGCCCACAATCCATCACATTTCTCCATGTAGTATTTTCGCTATACCATGGTTTCCATTGCAGGACTACTCAAGAAAAATATCGCCTGATCATGTTGCGTCCCCACAATAGACATTGGCCGTTGATCTGGTCATGATATGATATCTGGGTGCATCGACTAGATTTGGTGCCACCACCAAGCTTACTCGCCCACCAACTTTAGGATCTGCCAAAAGTGTGCTTTGGGGTGGGGCGCTACTTTTGATGTTGAACAATAACACCTCCCGGAGGATGATCTGATGTGGAGGCCAGATGTCACCATGTTGATGTGTCGTGGAAAGAGAGGTAACATGTGTCACTTGAAAATAGGTTGGAGGCATGTCTAAGAATACTTGAAAAGAGTGCCACGTGTCAAAACCATAAGGGTGCCACCTGTCTGTGCTAATAGCCGACATGCATTTGGCTCTCCAGGGCTCGGGGGCTAGCTCTTGTTTACCTGTTGTGCTTTTACCCGGATCTATGGATCTGGCAACACGTGGCTCTTTGAATTGGATGAACGAGATCCACTCTGAGTCTTTGGGCTCCGGGAGAATCAAAACTCAAACTTCGCTTTTCCCAGGGATTTTACCTGGAGTCATAGATTTGATGACGCATGGCCCTCCTGAGATCAACGACTGAGATCCCTTCATGGCTCCAGGCTTCAGACTTCTCAATAGTCAAAATTTACTTTCCCCAAGAAAATATGCTGAAGTTAGGGATCTAACGACGCGTGGCTCCTGGATTTGGACGACCGAGATCCACTCCAGGTCTCTAGACTTCGGGAAAATCAAATCTCAAACTTATTTTTCCTTCTGCGTTTTTACCTGGAGCTATGGATCTGACGAAACGTGGCTATTGTTGATCAACGACTCAGATTCACTTCGATTCTTCAACCACTTTGAGCCTTCGGGACCTTGGGGAGGCACTTCCACTAAGATCAATGACTCCCTGCTGATTTTGAGATCAATGGTCCACGATTTCTTCAGGAGTTCGGGTTTAGGCTCTCAAGAAGTTTTATGCACTTCTCACTTTGAAACTCCCAAAGCTCATTTCTTCGAACACTTGGATCGGATGCCACTTGTCCCCCTCGATATCAACAACTCATGCTCGCTCTGGGCCTCCAGTATTTGGACCTTCTGCTTTGGCTCTATACTTCGCGTGACTTTGAACTTCTGAATGCCCATGAGCCGCTAATTCAAACTGCTCCTATAATCTCCCTCGTTGAAAGATTAAAATTGCCTACTGCTTTTAAGACTGAAATGGGCTACTTTGAATGTTTCCCTTTATGTCCATGGTTGTGGCCTGCACGATCAAGAATCTGGACGACTGGTTGTGGGATGGGAAAACAGGGAGACCAGTGACTGAAAAAGGAGATGAGTGTTCATCCTTTGGGGAAAATAGAGGGGCTTGGGGCCGAGACTCCTTTCGGGTAGGACATTAAGGGAAACCAGGGCACACAAAAGACAACTTTACACACCGAAAGGGGACAAACTTAAGACTTGTCGATTCGAAAAGGAGAGATACAAGGAAAAATTTAATAGACTCAAGCATATCAACACACACCTATGGCCCTTGACAACCTTATGTGATAACAAATGGAATACCACAGTTTGATGGATAAAAGTATTCATTTTGGAGCATAAGGATGAAGACATATATACAGGCACAGGGATTTGAAATTTGGCAATCAATTGTAGATGGATACACAACACCAACAGTTTTGTCGACAAATGACAAAACAATGAAACTCGGCCAAAATAATTCCAAAGACACAAATTCACTTCTGAATGGTCTTGGAAAATCAATATTCACCAAAGTTTCACATTGTAAATCTGCTAAAGAGATTTAGGACAAACTTCAAAATATTTATGAAGGAGATTCAAAATTCAAAGCAACAAAGTTTGAAACTTACAGAGGTCAATTCAAACAACTAAAGATGAAAGAAGATGAGAACATTGCAACTTATGTTTTACGAGTCGATGAAACAATAAATGCAATCTTGGGATTGGGAGAAGAAATAAATGAATCTGTAATTGTTCAAAAGGTACTAAGATCTCTTCCTATGAGATTTGACCCTAAGATATCAACACTAGAAGAAAGAGTAGATCTAAACTCAATAAGCATGGATGAACTACATGGAATATTCATAGCATATGAAATGAGAACTAAACATGGAAATCCAGATATAAAAGAAGTAGCCTTCAAAGCATCCAAAAGGTCAAAGCAAAAGGGAAAGAAAAAATAAAAATAACATAGCAGCAACAATGACGTCTCGAAAGATGATGAAGAAGCGACCAACTTTGTCAGAAGATTGAACAAGGGAACCAACGACAGGTATAGAGGTAATCTTCCTTTGATTTGTTTTAATTGTGATGGTATTGGTCATTTTTCTAACAAATGTCCTCATAAAAAAAAGAGAAATGGTGAAGGTTACTCAAATAGAAAACAAACATATAAAGGCAAAAGAGCCACAAAGAAAGTTTTCAAGAAAATCTTATGCACCAAAGAGGACATCTCATCATTAGATGAAGATGAATTCAGTGATAGTGAGACAAGAAGAGTTATATTCATAGCAGTAAAAGACTCTAATAAAGAAGACTCTGAAGAAGAATATGAAGAGGCAAAAGTTGACTACCAAGAAGAATTGTTTTGTGCCATAGAAGTTATCATAAGAGAAAAGAAGAAAAACAAGAAACTACAAGAGGAACTAGAAAAGAAAGAATACACTCAAGAACTAGAACAAATGATCACAAATTTGAAGGTTCAAATTGAAGAAGCACTCAAAGAACAACTAGAAGGAAGAAACAGGATCATTGGAAATTTGGAAGCAGAAATTGTCACATCAAATGAAAAATATGCAGAACAACTCAAAAGTTTTGAATGACATTATCAACAGTCAAAAACCTCATCATGAAAAGTCTGGAATTGGATATAATCAGACAGAAAAGGGATCAAGATCCAAAACAACAGAACAAGAAACATATCCAAAAATCTATTCAGAAACAATCAAAGGGGATAGGAAGGTCTACAAAGAAAATTACAGGGACACTCCTCCACCGAGAAGATTCGGATTTTAGAATCAACGTCTGACGGAAATAGATAGGCCTCGGGAAGAAGAAGGATTCATATGAATACCTCCTTTCAGAATATCTTCAACTCCCAGATATCAAACTATATTTTTTGGTTTATGTTATGCATGTAATAATTTTGGACATAAAGCTATGAATTGCAGAGCTAACAACAAGAACATAAACAACTTTGAAAGTCATACACAAAAGGGTTATCCAAGAAGGCCTAGTGAAACACAGAGAAGAGGTTACAATAGGTTTGAATCTTTGAGCACTGAAGTGGAAAGATACAAATGTAACAACTTTGGACACATGGCCAAATATTGCAGAATGACAGTCCCTCCTAAAGAACCACAACAGAACAACAACAATTACATACATGAACCTTAGAAAATGTCATGGATAAGAAAGCATAATCAATATAGCAATGAAGAATGCACACTCACTCTACAAGATAAGTAGAAGAAACATGGTTGGTATGTTGACAGTGGTTGTTCAAAACACATGATAGGTGATAGAGACAAGTTTCTTACATTAAGAAAGGAAAGAGATGGATCAGTCTCCTTCGGAAATGATGAATCAGCTAAAATCATTGGAAAAGGCACAGTCAGAATTGGGAACAAGAATACCAAGGCAGAAAATGTTCTACTAGTAGAAGATATGAAACATAATCTTCTAAGTGTGAGTAAAATGTGTGACCAAGGTCATAAAGTTACTTTCGATTCACAAAAGTGTGAGATAAGAAAATAAGGTTTAGGAAAATTGATTGCAATAGCTAGGAGAACTTCAAGCAACATATATGTATTAAGTGAAATTGAAAATTAAAANAAGCAACATATATGTATTAAGTGAAATTGAAAATTAAAAGTGTTGCCTAGGAAAGGAAGATCAAAGTTGGCCATGGCACATAATAATGGGTCACATACATTTTGATAACCTTTTCAAAGTCAACAAAAGGGAATAAGTTAGAGAAATGCCCAAGATCACGAAACCAACCAACACTTTATGCAAGTATTATCAACAAGGAAAGCAAACAAAGACCAGGTTTAAATCAAAAGAACACTCAATGACAAGACCATTGGAAATTGTGCATATTGATCTAGTTGGACCAACTACAACAAATGGTTTAAAAGTTGATAAATACTTTATGTTATTAGTTGATGATTATACAAGAATGACTGCAGTTTGCTTTCTCAGGAATAAGTCAGAAGCTTTTGAAAACTTCAAGGTCTACAAGGAAACGGTTGAAAATGAAATGGATTCAAAAATCAAATGCTTGAGATTTGATAATGGAGCAGATTTCACTTCAAAGGAATTTATAGACTACTGCAACAGGCATGGAATAAAAATGCAATTCTCCGTTGCTAGGACACCTCAACATAATGGAGTTGTTGAAAGAAAGAACATGGCAGTGCAAGAAATGGCTCGAACAATGTTAATGGATTCCAAATTGACAGATATATTTTAGACACAGGAAGTGTATACAACAGTTGACATTCAAAATAGAGTAATGCTAAAAAAAAAACTGACAAAACTCCCTAAGAGCTATGGAAAGGAAGACCAACAAATGTGAAGCACTTCATAGTTTTTGGAAGCAAATGCTACATCAAAAGAGAAGATGGAAGAATGAGAAAGTTTGACTCTTGTGTGGACAAAGGAGTACTTGTTGGTTACTCAAGTACAAGGAAAACATACAAGTTTTACAACCTGAGATTGAACAAACTTGTGGAAAACAACAACGTAACAATTGATTAAACATGTAGACAATAATTAAAGGAAGAAGAAAATGAATCAATGTAACAGCTTTACGAAGAAGAAGCAGAAGATGAAAAAGAAGTAGAAGGGGAAGATGAAGAGGACCAGACAGAAGTAGAAGAGAAAGTTCAACAAGTACCTCTAAAGACACCTAGCAGACGAGTATAGAAGAATCATCCTTCAGATCAAATTATCGGAAACAAAGATGTAGGAGTTGAGACTAGAAGAAGAATCTGTTCACCAGAACAAACACAACTAGCACTCTCATCTACAATTGAACCAACCTGTTTTGAAGAGGCCAACAAGGATTAATTTTGGAATAAGGCCATAGATGAAGAATTGGATCAAATAGAGAAAAATGACACTTGGGAATTGGTTTCAAGACCAAAGGATAAGAATGTGATCGACACAAAGTGGGTATACATGAATAAATTGAATGAAGATGGACAGGTTATAAGGAACAAAGCTATATTGGTATGTAAAAGATATGCACAGGTTGAAGGAATCAACTTTGAAGAGACATTTGCCCCAATTGCTAGAATGGAAGCAATCTGATTTCTTTTAGCTTATGCATGCTCCAAAAATAGTAAAGTGTATCAGATGGACGTAAAATCAACTTTTCTAAATGGGAAACTTGAAGAAGAAATCTACATTGAACAACCCGAAGGATTTCAGTTGTCAAAGAACACGGATTATATGTGTAAATTAAAGAAGGTCCTGTATGGTCTAAAATAGGATCCTAGAGCATGGTACTCTAGACTGGATATTACATCAGGCAGGGTTCATAAAATTAAGTGCAGACAACAACCTCTACATCAAGGTAACTCAAGATAGTATTTTATTAATTGAAGTTTATGTTGATGATATTATTTTTGGAAGTACTGATGACAGGTTAAGCCAGAAATTTGCAAAGGACATGCAGAATGAATTTGAAATGTCATTACTTGGAGAACTATCCTTCTTTCTGGGTCTTTAGATACGTCAAAGAAACTAAGGAATTTTTATTTCTCAAACCAAGTATATCAGAGAAATGCTAAAGAGGTTCGGAATGGAAGATTGAAAACCATTTATCACTCCCATGAAAACCAATTGCAAGTTGAGAAAAGATGATGATTCAAAGTCTACAGATCAAAGGCAATACAGGTCAATGATTGCTAGCCTACTATATGTGACAGCATCTAGACCATATGTAATGCAGGTAGTTGGAAAGGTGGCACGATTTCAAGAAGCACCAAAGGAATCACATGTATTAGCAGTGAAGAGGATTTTCAGATATCTCAAAGGAACATAAGAGTTTGGATTATGGTATCCAAAAGGAAATGATCTATCACTTATTCCCTACAGAGATGCATATTGGGCAAGTTGCATTGATGACCGACGAAGAACCAATGGATCAACGTTCTACTTGGGTGAGTGTTTAGTATCATGGCTAAGTAAGAAACAATCATCAATATCTTTATCTACAACTGAGGCAAATTATATTGCAGCAACAACATGTTGTACACAGGTTCTATGGATGAAACAAAATTTGACAGATATACAGGTTGAGTATGATGATCCCAATCCAATCTATTTTGATAATAAAAGTGTCATCAGTATCTCAAAGAACCCAGTGATGCACTCCAAGATGAAGCACATTCCAATCAAGTATCACTTTCTATGGGAACAGGTTGCAGAAAAGAACATCAGCTTTAAATATGTGGGCACAAAAGAACAAGTGGCAGACATCTTTACAAAACCACTTCCACAGGAAGCCTTGAGTATCTTTGCCAGAGACTCAGAGTTATTTCTACTCCAAAATGAATGCTTTTGAATACTTATCGTATATTTCCTAGATGTACATGAGGAGGCACCATAAAGAGGATAGATCAGGTTGGGAGATCAGATGAGTCAATTAGGGGGAGAAACCCCGAATGGAAAGATAACTTTGCCATTGATGACAAAAGGGGAGAGATTTATCAGATGCAAAGGACAGAGGCATGGTTCCAAGGGGAGCATTGGTCACAAAGATGCATGCATGGTTCCAGGGGGAGCATGAGTGATATGATTTCAATATTGCATCAGAGTGTTTCCATCAATGCCAAAGGGGCAGATTTTTTATTAATTGGGTTGGTTGTCATTGATGTCAACCCTTGAAGAAAGTCTATGTAACACACCCACTATGGAAATCAAAAAATTTCGGCCATTTTCATCTTTTCTCTGATGAACAAAATTCATGAATTCCTACGGGACCTGATACAGACCCTGCTATCCCTTAACCACACTCATATGATCGGTGGCTATGACCACAGGTCTTATCGGGGAGGTGCTCGTAGAATTTCGCGATTCGGGAAATCGTGGTGCGTGTATTCCCCTTTCTCTCTTGTCTTTCGAAGGGTCGAAATCCGAAATGGATCTAACCGCTTAACATAATTAACAACGACCCAGGTTAAGTTCGAGCACTATACCCTTCGGGATTTCCAATACCGAAATTTCAAGGGATTCAATGACAGGAGGTTTCACATATGGGTTTCCCGAGAGCCGAAACTCCGAAAATGCCAATTCTAAACATGCTTCACTGTTTCGGGGTTTCCTCCATCAGGATTTCGGGGTATGCGATGATAGGAGGTCTCGCACCTGGTTTTCCCGAGAACCGAAACTCTGAATCCTACATACATACATACATTCATATACATATATATGTGTGTGTGTGTGTGTGTGTGTGTGTGTGCATGTCGCTCAGCCCATTTCGGGAATTCACAAACTGGGTTTTCGGGACTGGCGAGCACAAGAAAACTTACCATTAGGTATCCCAGGTGCTGAAATACCGAAGCACCCTACCTCATCCGTGCTATTATTATTTCGGGGTTTCGTATGTCGAGATTTCGGGATATGCACAGATAAGAGGTCTCGCACTTAGGTTTCTCGAGAGCCAAAACTCTGAAACCGGTATTCATTTCTAAGCTCATTTTAGGGTTTCTCCTTTTTTGGGATTTCGCGTTATAAAACGTCAAGGGGTTCATGCCCTTCGACACTCCGGAAGCCGAAACACCGAAGTATCAGATTTATGTGCACT
>SNQJ01S0126851.1:21997-38311 GCA_010110895.2 Picea sitchensis | reverse complement strand
AGGTAGGAGTCCATCTTGGCATACCATGCCCTCAGAGCCTGCTTGAGGGCATAAAGAGACTTCTTCAATCGACAAACCAAAGATGAGTCCTGCGTAAATCCCTGGGGTTTCTCCATGTAGATATCCTCAGAGAGATCACCATGAAGAAATGCATTCTTCGCATACATATGATGGACTTCCCATAACTTGGTTGCCGCAATGGCAAGTGCCAATCATATGCAATCCATATTCGCTACTGGAGCGAACATATCATCATAGTCAATACCATGCACCTGTTGAAAGCCTTTGGCAACAAGCCTCGCTTTGTATCTGCTAATCTGTCCATCCACTACGCTCTTGGTCTTGTAGACCCATCTGCATCTGACAAGTTTCCTCCCAGAAGGAAGGGGAACCAGATCTCAAGTCTGGTTCTCAAGGAGGGAGTTGTACTCCTCCTACATGGTGGATTCCCAAAAGGGATTTCCATCAGCCTCGCCATAAGACTATGGATCTAAAGACTAAACCAAGAAAAGATGCCTAGAGGGAAATGGTTCAGTGGAAGTGAGTGCAACAGGAGGCTCCTCGAAATCAGATCGAGTCCTCCTAGTATCAGCTGGATCACCAACGAGACCCCCTGCATCTTGAAGAGTAGTTTGTGCCCACTTGGGCCTCTGCTTTGGCTCTGCAACTGCATCTGGATGCTTTGAATATGCATATGACTGTACTGACTCTGAATCTAGATCATCTGAGTCCACTGAATCATAACTCTTGTCCTAAGAAGAGTCGACATGTGCATGCTCATCATCTCGGACAGGTGGAAGAATGAAGGTGTCTGCATGCGATTGTTGAGGTACATGCGAGACACTTTCCTCGAATTGGACACTACGCTCAATGATGAGTCGGTCCTAGGAAAGATCAATAAGACTATATCCCTTCACACTGTCGGGGTATCTAATAAAAATACACTCAGTGCTCTATGGATCAAGTGCCTTCCTCTTTTCAAAGGGAATCTGGGCCCATGCACGTGAACCAAAAATGTGAGTGGGTCACTTTTGGTTTGAGGCCGCTCCATGCCTCGTAGGGGTTCTTATCCTTGACAAATCTATGGGGAGATATGTTTTGGATGTATGTTTCACAATTAAGTGCTTCGGCCCATAGTCTATGTTGTAGTGACTTTGCATGCAGCATGCAAGATGCCTTCTCCTTTTGAGATATGTTTTTCCGCTCAACAACTCTGTTTTGATGTGGAGTATAGGGAACTATGTGCTGCAACTGAATCCTTGCCTCATGGAAAATATCATGGATCTCATGATTGACATACTCTCCCCCCTTATCAGTTCGAAGGACTTTGATCTTCTTTCTGGACTGTGTCTCAACCAGGGCTTTGAAATCTTTGAGGTGTTGAAAGACCTTAGATTTTTTACTGCGAAAGTAGATCCATGTAAAACGTGAGAAATTATCAACAAAAATGAGAAAAAGCCTCACTTTGTTGATGGATGGATGCGGAAAAGGACCCATAAGGTCAATGTGGATCATATCTAAAGGTGCAGAAGCTCTTTGAGACTTTCCTTTGTCAAAATTTTCTTGAGGGTGTTTTCCGAGAACACATCCCTCACATACTCCCTTGGAGAAATGGATGTCTGGTAGACCATCAACCAATATTTTCTTGCTAAGTTGTTGCATGTATCTGAAATTAAAATGTACAAACCTTTCGTGCGATATCCTACTACTTTCATCAGCATGAGTAAGCAGTAAAGCATAATCATGTTCAATGAATTCAGAAAATGTATACAATCTAGACTGATGATTTACCTCACTGGTAGCAACCTTGGAGTTGGTTTGCATGTCGTAGATGTCCACGAAATTTGGTGTGAATATGAATTTCTTTCCAGTGATGGAATTCGTCATCTGATACATGGAGATAAGGTTCATGAAAATTTTGGGAATGTGCAACACATTCTCGAAGCTTCCGTTGGTGAGTTCAATCCTTCCTTTTCCAGTGACTTCAACATAAGAGTTGTCCCCCATCAGAATAGGAGGACCTTTACATGCATCCAATGAAGAATATACTACTTTTGAGGCAGCCATGTGATGTGATGTTCCTGAATCTATGATCCAAGTATCGGGAGAGGAGTTGATGGCAATCAAGGCATGGCTAGAGTTGTATTTCTTGGGATTTTGATCTTCTGGCTTCTTCTTCTTGGCACCCTCAGGGATGCGATCTCCAAGGTTTTTTTGTTGAAGTATTTGAGACATTAGATATATTTGTTTTTGCATGCATGTAAATACTGGATGGAATCCTTTGTGATAGTATGTGCATTTCTACCCTTTTCTTCCCTTCCCCCCTTTGGATCTGGAGGCATCGGTGAAGGGTTTTGTGTACCCTTCCTTCTTCGGATGTGCATGAGATTTATTTTTGTCTTTATATTTAGATTTATGACATTGGTGGCTGCCATCTTGCACAGTAAGTGCATGCAGCTTTGGGCCTTTGATTTTTTCCATGTTGATGAGCTTGGTTTTCTCTTGTGTTAGGGATTCGATAAAGTCCTCAAGAGAAGACATCTTCCAGGTGGCTTCAGAGGTGAATCTGAAAAAATGGAATGTGGATATGAATACAAAGAAATCAAGACCAAGTTTGGAGAGAATTGTGAGAACCATTTGTTTCTCCTCCTTCGATTTATCAACCCCGCAAGCTTTGAGTTGCGACAGTAAATCCTTGAATTTTGTAAAGAAATCTCATATATTGTCGAAGCTTTTTGGATCCAATGTGTGCAATTCCACCTCTAGCATGTGTCCCCTCATCTCACCCTATTTTCCAAAGAGCCCTTCCAAGGTGGTCCAAGATTCATTGGGAGTCTTACAGGAAGATATGTGAAAAAGGAGATTGGGAGAAATAAGACTGCAAATTGTTCTGAGTGCCTCATCCATGTGATTTAAATACTTTGATTTTTCTATGGATGATGTCGATTCTGTATTTGTATTCAAGGTTAAACTGTACAATCCTCTAGTTAGGATATGAATCATTATTCTCTCCTTCCATGCAAAGTAGTTGTAAGATGTAAGAATGAATTTTTTTTGGAAATCCATCTTTCTGTTGTCTTCAATCTTTTTTACCTGCAAAAAAATTTGGTGTAGCTTTTTCTTAGCAGTCCGTCGGCTCTAATACCATGTAAATGTGTTGAACCTGCACATAATAGATCTAGCTAGAAAATAATACAGACATTGGCATAGAGAAAATGAAAAAGAAGAAGAAGGAGAGAAAGAATGGAAGAAATCTCATTAACTATAATGAATAATGAATAATTTACACATGATATATTATATATAACTCAATGAATGCAGACTAGAGGAGAACCAATGTGCCATAGTGGTGGTCTAGAGTGATCTGGACACACACCAATAGTTACGGAAGTGAATTGTCGCCTAGTCTAGTCTCTCAAGAAATTACGGGAGTGAACTGCCACTTAGTTGAGTTAACTAGTCAACCAGTCTTCAGTTAATTGATTGAACAGTGTAGTGACGAGTAGATCAAGGAATAAAGGGTATTTTGCCAGTCTGGTGATGATCCCAAGGCAAGTGCGCATTAGCATGGTGATGATCCCAATTTTTCATGGTGATAAAACCAATGCAGCATCTAGACTCAACTCAACCAGTCAAACTGAAGTGTCAAC
Organism: Picea sitchensis; assembly: GCA_010110895.2. Classification (NCBI taxonomy): domain Eukaryota; kingdom Viridiplantae; phylum Streptophyta; class Pinopsida; order Pinales; family Pinaceae; genus Picea; species Picea sitchensis. The sequence goes on along the minus strand of SNQJ01S0126851.1, from coordinate 34,661 downwards.
TGAAGAGAATATTCTCTAGGTGCAATATTCTCTCCTAAAAAATAGGAGACTGGATAAATGACTGACAATGACTAACAAACAAGGAAAAACCTTAGGAAAAACAAATATTAGGTGTGTGTGAAGTAACTCCAACATGTGGTAACAGGTAATTAACCCATTTTTGTAATATAAATATGCATTGTGAGATCTGAGGGGAGTTAGTGATATGTAAGATCTAGTTACTATTACTGAGACATGTGTGAGGAGATAGAGATATGAGAAGACAGACAAAGATATGCATTGTAATAGAGGGTAAGGTCGCAAGTTGTGGAGGTTAGTGTGATATTTTCATCCTCAATTGTAATTGATCGAGGTGCATATTGGTGGCCACCCACCTATTCCAATTGGTTCATCTTGGCAGTTTCTCAATTTGACATTTTTTTCCTAGTTTTTGGGTCTTGAACATTCGGGGATGTTTTGAGGCCCTAAACAACGTTTTTAGGGATACCCATAGTCAAACTATATTTAAAGTCAGAGTTTGACGGCATAATGTGTATTCCTTGGATAGACCTTTCCAATGGGCTATTGTGCGCCTAAAACAGAGATCGTATGCAAAAGTTACAACCCCGGGAAGTTGATATACCAACTTACCCGAACGAGGCCCACATGACTTTTGGCACTTCATCTCCTAAGGTTAGGTTTTTGGATGTCGAGGGCTTTAACATTCATGTTTATTATAAAAATGATTTATGAGCCTCATTGTACTCATATTCTTGCGAATGAGCGTAGTCGTCACATCTCTTCTCAGAGATAAGCTGCCACCATTCTAGTAAGCTTGTTTTAGTCTGCATTTTATAGTTTCAACATATTTCTTATTTAATAGAAGTCAAGTTTTATTGTATCTATGTTATTGTTCATTGTTTCTCTGTGTTAATACTATAAATCTATGTTTCATTTCGTTCCACTCATAAATTCATATCAGTGGTATCAGAGCGGTCTCCTCCTTATCATTTTTAGTGCATGTCCCCGACGAGGTCAGGGTATACAAAGTTGGGTCTCGAGCTTGTTTCTCTTGAGGACAACTGCTCTCGCATGGCTAAAAAACCTTCCATGGCGAGCTAAATAAAGACGATGGGACAGGAGATCCTTTCAAAATGTTACTCGAGGAAGCCCTCGAGCGACAGAGGAACGAGATGATGGACAACTTTGCACAAATCCTTCGACGGTTGCCGATAGGTGATGCATTTACCTCAAGCGGAGGTGTCGCCCCCTTCAAGGTACAAATCAATTCTAATATTCCTATATTTTAAGGTCTAATAGATGCAGTTGTCATAGATAAATGGTTAAACCTTCTAGAAGGGTAGTTTTCTGTCCACAACTTTTTYGATAGAGAAAAGATTACATTTGCGCTCCTCAATGTTGTCCCCCATGTCAAATATTGGTGAGAGATTTTTTGTGAGCAAAAGGAAATAGAKGGATCCACATTATTTTYAGTTGCACCCACTTGGGGTTCCTTCAGGGTTACTATTAAGGAACAATACTACCCTKTTGGAAGTTATGAYGACTTGTATACAAGATGGACCACACTGCGGTAGGAAAGAGACCAAACAGTGCTAGAGTTCACCAATGTCTTCCATACCTTGTGCACCAAGCTAGGTATAAAATATTCTGAGCGAAATTTGGTTCTTAAGTACCGCGATGGTCTGCATAAACACATCCAGACATAAATGGAGATTCTGTACATCTCATCCTTGGGTGTGGCCTATCAATATGCTGTCAAAATTGAGGAGAAGATTAAAAAATGATGCAACATTTTGGGTCTGGGAACCCCTCACAACAGAAGCAAGGAAAGGGTAGCCCCAACCCGCAGAACAAAGAGAAAAGAAAATATGGATAGCCTTAGGAAAACCAGTCTAAGCCGCAAACAAAGAAGGACAATGGAAAGACGAAGAAAGACACTGGGAAGTGGTGYGACTTCCATAAGATCCCCTGACATAACACTGTTGATTTCCGCTCAAAGTAGTCATTGGTGGCTGAGGTGAAAGCCTTTGAATCATATGCAGGTTTTGACTTAGAGTTAGAACCAGAAAAGGGGAGACAAATTGTTGACGCGGAACGCAATGCCACTGTTGCTACCACCAAGATCCAGCCCGATGAACCTGATGAGCCAGACGAAGGTGAGCGTCTTTTTCATTCACAGAAGTCCGTGAAGGGTACTCCATTACACTTCATCATTGATAGAGTTATCTAGAACAAACTCATCTCATCAGATGTCATCAAGCGGCTAGCCCTGCCGACAGTGTCGCACCCACAACCATACACCATCGACTGGCTCTGCCAAGGAAGCGATATTCACGTCAACCAACAATGTTGTTTGTCCTACAACATCAAGCCCTTCAAAGATGAGGTATTGTGTGATGTCACTCCCCTAGAAGTCTGTGAATTTCTTTTGGTCGAACATTATTTATGGAAATGTTGTGTTGTATATGAGTCTAGGCCTCACAGTGTTATTATTACTTTGAACGGGAAATTGTACAGGATACCCGAGGTAGTCCCACCTACTTCCATTTCCTTGATCTCTACCAAGAAATGCAAGAAATTCACCTCTCAGACCGAGAAGCTTGTCTTCTTCGTGATTCGCTCTCAAAGTGAGAAAAAGGTTGTAGCCACATCCATGGCCTCCACGGTCAATCTCTCCATGCAACAGAAGCAAGTGAATAAGGTCATGGAAGAATATAAATACATCTTCTCCTCACCCATTGGGGTACCTCTACACTATTAGGTCAAACATTAAATCGATCTGACCCCTGACGCACCGCTACCCAATGGGCTAGTCTATCGTCGCTCTCTGTCAGAAAATGAAGAGATCAAGCGTTAGATCCAAGAAATGTTCCAAAAGGGGCATATTTGACCCAACTCATCACCATGTGGAAGCCTAATCATTCTTGTGTAAAAGAAAGATGGAACCCGACGAATTTGCATCGATTATCGAGCCATAAATAAAATCACAGTCGGGAACCAATACATGATTCCTTGAATCGACGATCTCCTAGACTAGCTCAAGTGGGCCAAATATTTCAGTAAGATTGATCTAAACTTTGGCTACCATAAGGTCCCAATAGAGTAGACATATGTATGGAAAACTACCTTCAAGTCCAAAGAAGGTCTTTTCAAATGGTTGGTCATGCCCTTTGTGTTGGACATGGCATTATGGTGTTGGCATTGATGTCAAAGAAGGCCAATATGATCAATGATTGGACATGGTATTATGTTTTTGGCATTTATGTCAAAAAGATCAATATGGTGTTGTCCTTATATGTCTTTGAGATCCTAAATCTCAGGCGAGATAACGTAGTAGATTGCGCAGAAGACATAGTGCGAGGTGAAGAGGAATCATGTAGAAACCTAAAGCTCAGAAGAGATAGCCTTCTGATTGGATAAAGACAATGCATAAAGGAGCACATTGACACAAAGATCAGAAGGAAGAATGTTAATCGAAGCTCAGAAGAGATGGCACATTTGAAATAACACAGGAGACAAAGTTTTGCGAGTGAAGAAATCCTTTTGTAAAGGATCAAGTTACAAGATTTGTTCATTCCTAGTTCGGGACAATCCAGGGCCGTCAGATCAAGGTGGAGCCATAGGCTAGGAGAAATTAAATCTCAACCGTCAATCTGGACCATTGGATCAAGTAGCAGACAAAAGAACTTCGACAATTACTGAAAACAAATCACACTAAAGGAAAGAATATGGTCAAATATGGCACTGACCACTCCGACGAAAAGGAGTCTAAAACATGTAAGTTTACCCGAAGGTCGAAGCCCCAAAGTCGCGAACTCCCATCGATCATCCGATCAGAGGAAGAGCAGGGAAATCTCGTCAACTATTGATCTGGAATATTGAAACCATCAAATCATGCTAAAAGGAAGAAGTTCTAACGATAAGAAGCTCAGATAAACCAAGAAATCCCGAACTTCAAACCCCTAGAGTTAACAGAAGTCGTCGATCAAAAAAAGGAAATATCTACGGTGATAGATCTATTCGACACTTTGGCAATGATCAAAGGATGGTATAAAAGTGCCAAAACTCCTGAATCTGCAAAGTAACAAAATGTCAAAATCCTAGTCAATAGGACCATGTCAGTAATTGATGACACGTGGCTCAATCAAATAGTGACAAGTGTCAAGGTCGATGTGTCACATAAGAAAAGTAAAAATCACAAATTAGGTTGACACGTGGCACACTCACTGAGGGTCCACATATAGGGAAATGATATGGATCGTGTCTGTGTGTCTTGCAAATTTCACATGAGGGTCCTCCTGTCGGTAATGGGTTTGGCATCCCTATTGTCATATACTGTGTGAATGTCGGACATTCATTCTTATGGTGCCCTTTTGTTCTACATGTGGTACACCAAACAACTTCGCGCTTTTCCTTGCCCTTATTCTGATTGAGTTGGAAGGTAAGATTCTTCAAATCCTCCTTGAAATCCTCTATAGATGGATCTATCTTGTGATATTGATTCTCCTCCATTTGCAAGGCTGCATGTAGAGCCTCTGCTTGAGATTGGAATTTATGTTGTCTGAGTGGGTATTTTAGGTGTGGTAACAAAGAATTCACAAACAGATGCCTATGTTTCATTTTAGTCATGGAATACCTCAATTTCCCTTTCATAAGTTTAAATCGTTGGTCAATTTCCCAGACAAATTCTCCTGGTTTCTGTCGGATTTCTATCATCTCATTCATGTATTGATCCTCTGAGCTCGACTTTTGGAACTCGTTAATCAATAATTTATTCATGTATGTCAGTGTCCTTGTCATCCCAGGTGCAATGTTTACATCTAGACTCATGTACCAGTCTAGTGCATGGTCTCTTAGCGTGATGGCTAGTTGTGTGAGTTTAGTATCTTCATCAATGATCTGTTTTGTTTCCCAGATATTTGCACAAATGCACAAGTGTTACTCAGGGTCTTTTGCTATCTCTCCTCGAAATTCTGGTAACTGAATGGTGGGATCATGTCATGCCATCCTGAATGTTGAACTACTACCTCCGCACGATGTAGACACTTGAATAATGCTTCCTGAACTAGTTCCCCCAGTTGTTGTACCTTGTGTAGATGTACTTCCTATTGTCTTCCTTCTCCCGAAATTCGGTTGTCTAAATGGTGGTGTTCGTTTTGGTGTGTTAGTCGCACATGGGTTTATGGGTTTCACACTGACATTAATATGGATAGGATTTCTGCCTTCTATCCCCACTCTTGTACCTCTCATCTTCCTCTCATATGTTGCGCGCATGATTTCCTCAATCTTCTCCACAGCCCGGATATCCTCTACCTCCTCTTCATCACTTGCCAGGCTTCCCTCGCGGCTATGGCTCTCTTCTTTGTGTTCACCTTGTATTGGTAGGGTACTCCATTGCGCGTCTTTCCAATTGTCGCCATGATCCACTTGATCTGGTCGTCGTCCATCATGATTGGGTCCAAAGCTTCCTCCTTCTTTCCTTTATCCACTTTTCCTTCCACTTCTCCTTTTCCTGTCAGTGCTTCCCCCCTTCCCCCATGCACACAGGGAAGTTTAGCTATCTGATTCTATTGTCATTACACCTTTATTATAGAGAAATATTTTAATAGAAGTATACAGCAATAGAATATACCTTCCTTGAGGCCCACGTAGAAACTCGTGCTCTGCTGCATTGTACGACTTTACGGTATCTACTACAAATTCTGTCATAAATCCTGCTACAATACCGTCAAGCCAAAAATCTACTGCGCGGGTGAATTTGTTATTCACTTGTTGTAGCTGCGTGATCTAAACTGAGGTCCACTCTAACTATCAGATCCGATTCGTTGTGTGGTTATCCTTCAACCTCAATATCCACTCCTGCAATAAGTGTGGAAAATCACAAAAAAATACTTCATGCAAATCAGTAAACACATACTTCTCAAGATATTTGCGCAGTGTTACTATAGGGTTTCTGTTATCTTTCTGCGCAAACTCTATCTCCTTTGTCTTAAACCAAATTTCGGTCTCTGCGTTTGTGGGATTCCACGGTCTCAACATCCCCTTCTAGCGGCGCATTCTCACCTTCTTGGCATATGATTTGGTATTATATTGACCCACCTTCCACAAATCTTACCCTCTTTTAACAGATCTTCAACAGATCCCATATACTCAATCCCATACTGTTCCAACCGGCAAAAAAACCATTTGTTGGTTGCTTATTTGAGCTATGCCTTTAACATGATTGACCCAAGTTCAGGTCTACTAGGGTTCCAACAAAGCCTCTAAAACTATCGGCCCTCCTAGTAAACCAAAAGGCAACGCAGTACACAGAGTGCACTATGCAGTCTCACCCGAGATCGTCTTAATGGGCGACTCCAATACTCAAGTGCTTGCAGTCTAGTATTAAATGAGGATCTGTTAGTGCACGTTGAGAGTTCTGTTTATTTTACTATGCAATATTTTGTCATTCATCGATCTTATTTATCCTGTTGTTCCTTATGCATGCATACAAATCAAGAGATCTAACTACTTCATCAAAGCATTCATCTAAGATTTAACCATTAACAACAAATATATAAACAATAATCATTCCATACAACACATGATTTACCGTGGTTCACCCCCTCCCGGGCTACATCCACAAAGTTTTGGCTCTAAGTCTCTTTTATTATAGTTTTGTCATGCATGGTGTCGCACACACTACAAATCCATTCATACATTCACAAACCAAACTCCATGACCTCTACGAGGCTGACTAGAACGCACCAGGCTCCTCATCTAGAAATCTAACCCTCAAGGTCTAGTCACTTTTCCCTCCCATAGCTCAACAACTAACAAAAAGGTATCAAATCATATTTGTGTTACAGACCTATTACTCTATCTCATGAGAGTAGCTCATATAACCATCAAAGACACCAAACCCCCCCTAGACCTCCCAGGTGTCTTTTTATATCTATTCTTGGCTCATCGGCCATTACATTCTCTTACCAAAAACATAACCTAATTAGGTCTTCTTGCATGTTGGCCTTGCACACTTTTCTCCTCTGCATGTGTGCTTTCTTTCGCTGCTTTTCTGCCAGTTGTCTTTATTTCCCTTCTTCTTACATACGTGCCTCGCATGCTTTTCTGCCAACTGTCTCTCCTCCACGTCATGTCTTTTCCCCAAAATGGGCATGTTCCCAACATCACATGATTGGAGTGAATGGGTTACAGGTGCACCAAGAAAATATCAGGGCGATCATTGAGTGGCCAAATCCCAGGAATGTGACAGAACTAAAGAGTTTCCTTGGTCTCTGCACTTACTACAAAAAAATTGTTAAAGGATTCTCATAGTTGAAAGTGCCACTAACTGATATCACCAAAAAGGGGGCTTTCGTTTGGACAGAATAAGCCCAAAAAACATTCGAGAAAATGAAGCAGGTGACGAGTTCATGCCCTGTTTTAGCACTCACTGATTTCACTCAGCCCTTTGTCTTGGCGTGTGATGCTTCGGGAATTGGGATATGAGTTGTATTGATGCAAAGTGGTCACCCAATCACATTTGAGAGCCACAAACTCTTAGAATATGAGCTACATTACTCCATATATGACAAAGATATGTTGGCCATAATGCATGCTTTGGCCAAATTCCAACAATACTTGGTGGGAAACAGATTCAACGAAAACACTGATCATAATAGCTTGAAGTTTCTCATGGAACAAAAGGAGTTGAGCGAGCAACAACAAAAGTGGATCAATAAAATCCAAGCCTACGATTTTGAAATTGAGTATGTGAAAGGAAAAAATAATGTGGTTGTTGACGCCCTATCTAGGATACCCACTCTCTCTCTCATAGAGATTTCAATGGATTGGAAGGCACTCCTATTGATGGAATACTCCAAAAACAAGTTTGCATGTGAGATACTTGATGGTAAGGTCTAGGATGATAGGTACATGGTTATTGATGACATCATATATTATAAGGAACAGATCTACTTAGTACCAGAATCTCAGTTGAAAGAAAAAATTATACATGTTGTGCACAATTATCCCTTGGTAGGTTATCTAGGATACCTAAAGACTTATAGACAAATTCGGGAGAGGTTTTCTTGGAAGGGTCTCAAAACTAATGTACTGATTTTTGTACGGGAGTGCCACATCTGTTAGAAGAATAAGGCTGAACATACCAATCCAACATGATTTCTCCAACCGCTTCCCATCCTCAAACAAAAATGGAAAATCATTTCGATGGATTTTAATACAGGGCTGCCTCAAGTTCAAGGGAAGGATTATATCTATGTGATGGTTGATAGACTTACTAAATTCTTCCATTTATTTCCCATATCGTCCAAATACTCTGCAGTGCAGGTAGTGGAATTGTTCTTCAGAGAGGTGTTTCGGCTGCATGGACTAATGTTACAAGGAAAATCTCTCTATGGATAGGGTAAACCACAACAGACGGAAATGATTGTAGAAGTCAACTCTCTTTTCAAGTATGCTATGAAAACAAATATGCTAGCAAGACAAGATAAAAGGCCTACTTCATCCAGACGTTCAATGAAGTCCATTGTTGAGCACTTAACCCAAAGCAATATACCTGCAACTAGTCCTCAACAACCAAGCAAAGCAAGCATATGGTGATATTATATGATGTTAGCACATTCAATAACATAATCCATTAATAAGCATGACAAATACACCCATGGAATAATAATTCAAATATTTTCAAGATATCAATTGGATGGGAAAAGAGTATTTCTATTAATATATGATCAACATAAGTGAAAATGTTACAGACTTCTGTGTCGGCACGGTTCGTAACTGAGAAGCTAAGTTCCTTCCAACTGGGCCTCCACCGCTTCAATCCTCCACCAAAGGCAAGCTCATAAAAAGAAACAACGAGGTTCTCAATCAATAAGGGAAGAGCTTGGGGGTTGAACATTGTGTTCAGACTTAAAGGACAAAGGGATGCAAACTCAATATGAAGTAAATAATTTTTCCAGAGTAATTTTGCTCTCAAAGTTGAATTCTTTCTCCTCTTTTCCATAGCTCGGAATTGGCCCATTTATAGCCTTCAAAATGGAACTGAAGGGCCGATTCAGAATGTTTCCAGTATATGGAAGGCCAAGGATCATAGATCTCTTTTCATGACATGGAAACCTGACATTAATTTTCATTTTTTGGCACAAATCCCAATGTACGCGGGTTGTAGTGGTGCAACCTGCGTATACACATGTTGTATAGTAGGCAATATGCATACATGTGGAAAAATATGTATTTATGGCTCTGGATTTTACAAACACGGATGATAAGTCTGCATAGGGAAATGGAAAAAGGCCTTCTGTGAAAGATTTCATAAGGTGAGGCAAATCTTGCTATAACAACTGCCCAAGAAAATTGTCAGTGATCGAGACAAAAGATTCATGGGGGGTTTCTAGCAGGAGTTGTTCAGACTCGTAGGGACAGAATTAATGCCCAGTACCAGTTATCACCCTCAGACTGATGGTAAAACAAAAATTGTGAACAAATGGCTCGAGGGGTACTTGATAAATTATGTATTGGGGCAACAGAAGGCATGGATCGAATGGCTACACTTTGGTGAGCATTGTTATAATACCACCTATCACATGTCGATAGGGATGACACATTTCAAAGATTCGTATGGTTACGATTCCCTCACCTTTGTGGACTGAGCATTTGGGGATAGTCGGGCACCCAAATCTAAATATTGGATTCAGGAGAGTCAGGACATCCTACGAACTCTCAAAGATAACCTGCAAATGACACAAAATCATCAAAAGATGTATATCGATAAGCATAGAATGAAGCACAGTTTCAAGGTGGGAGACTTGGTGTACCTCTGCTTGCATCCATACAGAAAATCATCCTTGAAAATGAAAGGGGCAGAAAAATTGAAGCCATGATTCTATGGTCCCTACAGGATTTTGAGGCGAGTCGGGGAGGTAGCTTATGAGTTAGATCTTTCAGAGGGGTGTAAGATACACAATGTCTTCCATGTTTCATGCCTCAAGAAGGAAGTGGGACAACATGTTGTCACCTCTACAGAGCTACCACCATTGGATGAGGAGGAGTAGTTGATTCTAATTCTGGAGGAGGTTTTGGAGACTAGAGAGCAAAAATTAAGAAACATGAGCATCAAAGAGTACCTAATCAAATGGAAATTTTTTCCTATTGAGGACGCCAAATGGGAAGGAGAGAAGATATTGCAACATCCTGGATTACATTTTCTTGAGGACAAGCAATCTCAGGCGGGGAGGACTGTAATGTCCTCGTTGGCCTAGGAGTCATAAGGAATGGTTTCGCTAGCCTAACTTGGTTCTTGTAGGCTAAGTCAGAAAATTTAGCTAGGGAACTCAACTTTTGCCTAGGAAATAACTTTATAAAGTGAAAAAGGGAAAAAGGGAAAAAGGGGGACATGGGTCCTAGGCAAATGAAAGTCACTTAAAAATTATAAAGTGTGCACACATAAAGTGACTTTAAAAATAAAATAAAAACAAAGTGTGTGGGAAAAGAACTCAAATGAGAAATAAAAAGGGAAAAGTGAGGAGTATCTTTTCATTCTTACTCTTGCTTATTGAGAAATCATATTTGTAGAGCTCTTGGGGAGTTTTCTATGGTTTTCTAAAACCCTTCTTGTTTGTTGGTTTTGATGTTGCAACTATACACTCTAGTTGGTCATGGGTTCATAATCACTCATATTTTGACATTATGCTTCATTGTGGAGGAGATTTATTGACGGTGGTGGCTTTATTTTTCTTAAAATACTGTGTGTATTTCCTTGGGGTTCGATTCCTTGCAGTTGGGCGAGTTTACTTCACTGCTGGGTTGTGATACTTTTGGACAGGTCAATTTTGCTTCAGAGGCTGAGTATTATCATTGTTGGGCACTTCTTCATTACTTGGGTGACTTATATTCTTTATTGGTTGATTTGTTTGAGGTGGGAGGTCATTATATCAGTGTTGATTTATATATACAACCCAGGTGATGCCATATCTCTGAACTGGGCACATTTCTTGACATAAATATAGATATAATTTGTCGTTGTTTGAAATATTAGTTATATCTCAGATATGAGCGCCTTTTCTTCTTTATTTATGGACTGTGGAACATTGTTATTATCTCCAGGAGTTTATACCTTGGCTGGGTCGAGTACCAACACTCATCCTGGGTGGCTTCTATGTTGGCTTCTCCCTCTATTTGCAGTTGCATATATATATATATATATTTGAAGGTGTTCCTTAGAAGGGTTGAACCTCTACTACAGGGTGTCTATTGGGTGTTGTGAGAAGTCAATTTTCTATCCAGTTTCTATCTAATCATTACAACCTATTGTATTGGTTTGTTTATGTTATAAACTGAGAATATCATTAGAGACTTGCTTATGTAAATGTTGGGACAATTATGTGTGATCCTCTTGGGCTTTAAATAAATTAGCAACAACTATTTCTATTATTTTTCTTTACAGTAACATATTCAGTGTTGTCATTATTGAAAATTACCTATGAACTGTGTTGGAACACATATAATTTTGAGCTTTTGAAATTTAGATTTTGTCACTTAGAAATAAAAAATTTACCCAAAAAAGAAAAAACTTAGAGAATTGCCTTTTTTTAAATAAATCTAAGGGTCGTTGTTATTCAATAAGGCGGTTACAATATCTATCGTCGATGAGTTACTCTAATTTGATCAAACGGTTCTAATGATCTCCAAAGTATCAGAGCGCCGAAGTAATGAATATTACAAAAAGTAAAAAGTGTTTTAAAGAGTTAATACAAACATTTAAATAATTATGATTAAGTATTAATAAATTATTCCAGGAATTAGGCCTTCGAAGGATTTCTATCATGCTACATCCAAAACTCCCGAACGCCAAACCGCCGAAGTACTTAATGCTAACTCAATGTTTAAAACATGATTAATTGAAACATAAAAGTGATTAATAAGAGACTAACTTCTCCGTGAATTCGGCCTTCGGGAGATTTCTTCCCTCTTACATTCAAAACCTCTGAACATCGAACCATCGAATTTTTAATGACGTTTATGATTGGCTAAAGTTAACGATTTGAATAATTATTGTGATTTTCCAGGTAATAAATTCCATCATACTTTTTAATAATCTCTCTGTAAACAGATCTATACGAAGACCGATAGATTTGATAAAGCTCTTCGAATTTCAAAATCATTTTACCATTTACAATTAACAGTTTTTCATTCAATGAAGAGCTTACATACTTCTCTTGTTACAGACATGCTAATCTTATTTCCTTAAGGATTATGGCACCACGAAAAGTTGCAAGGAATCTTAATGGATCAGATTTCAGAATCTAGTGGAACACTAAACTAGTTTGGAAGCCCGATAAACTAGAAAAGGGACCAAATATGGAAGGGAAGCGCTAAATTGATAAAATTAGAAGCAAAGAAGATAATCCAAAGAAGACAGAAATGGGAACAAGAATGTGTAGATCACAAACCTCTGAAGTGTTAACTTTCTGGAGTGTGAGATCTGCCGAAATGTTAGGGTCCTAACCCGCACATAGGTAGAACAATATATTTGGATGTAATAAAGGTCAATATTAATAAGGCGTTGCAATAAAATAGAATAACTTGAATGTAAGAAGACCTAATATAAGCTTCCTCTTCTAGAAGGATCTTCCTCTAGATGCTTCTTTTGATAGACATATTT
>SNQJ01S0126851.1:0-12011 GCA_010110895.2 Picea sitchensis | reverse complement strand
TTCGATTCCCCTTGTACCTGGAAGCCTTCCTCCCAATATCCGTTCGTATCGTCACCCCTTTTCCCAAAAAAATGAAATTGAGAAAATGGTCCAAGAACTCCTTAATGCAGGCGTTATCCGCCTAGTATGAGCCCCTACTCTTCTCCTATGGTCATGGTCTTGAAGAAAGAAGTTTCTTGGTGAATGTGTCCTGACTTTCGTGCCCTCAACAAACTTACCATTAAAGACAAATTTCTCATTCCTGTCATTGATGACCTCCTGGATGAACTGAGTGGCGCCCAATTCTTTACTAAACTTGATCTTCATTCAGGCTACCACCAGATATGTATGAAAGAGGGTGACATTCCCAAGACTGCCTTTAGAACTCATGAGGGCCACTATGAGTTTTTGGTCATGCCCTTTGGCTTGTGTAATGCCCCCTCCACCTTCCAAAGCCTCATGAATCATGTCTTCTGTCCTTTTCTCCGTAATTTTGTCTTAGTTTTCTTTGATGATATCCTCAGCTATATCAAGACCTGGACAAAACATCTTTCTCATGTGGATGGAGTTCTCCATCTACTCTCTCAACACCAACTTTTCCTGAAATAGTCTAAATGCGCTTTTGGTGCCTCAGAAGTAGAGTACTTGGGTCATCTGGTTGGCAAGGATAGCATCAAGGTGGATCCTAAAAAGATTGAAGCTATGCAAGACTAGCCTCACCCAAAGACTCTCAAAATCTTGCGTGGATTTCTGGGCTTAACAGGCTATTATCGCAAATTTGTTAAGAATTACGGAAAGATTGCAACACCTCTCACTGCTCTACTAAAAAAGAACTCTTTCACTTGGACTCCAGCTACTGCTCAATCTTTTCAAACCTTGAAGATGGCCATGTGCACCACTCTAGTCTTGGCCCTTCCTGATTTCACAAAGACCTTTGTCTTGGAATGTGATGCTTCAGGGAAAGGAATTGGTGTTGTCCTTATGCAAGAATGTTGTCCTTTGGCCTTTACCAGTAAGCAACTATCTGAAAGAAATCTGGGCAAATCTATCTATGAAAAGGAAATGTTGGCTATCCTGCATGTCGTTGATTTGTGGCACCCTTATCTATTGGGGCAATGCTTCCAAATTAAGACAGACCATCCAAGCCTCAAGTATTTTTTGGAACAACTCATTTCCTCCCTGGAGCAACAAAAATGGGTAATTAAGCTATTTGGCTATGATTATGAGATCATTTACAATAAAGGCAAAGAAAATGTGGTTGCGGATGCACTTTCCCGCAAATATGAAGATGAAGGATCCCTTTTTTCTCTTTCCTTGATTGTACCAGATTTTCTCCAAGCAGTTTGCCATGAATGGCTACAAGATCCCAAAAGCTCGCAGTTGATCCAACAATTGCAGTCCAGTGCTCCAGTTCCCCCAGGGTACTCTTGGCTCCATGATGAGATTCGATACAAAGGCCATTTGTATTTAAGTAAACAATCAAAGCTTAAATCCACGGTACTTTCTGAGCTTCATGCTACACTGACAACAAGGCACTCCGAGTTCACCAAAACCTATGACAGGGTCAAACGTTCTTTTTTCTGGGATGGTATGAAACATGGCATTCGTAATTTTATGGTCGAATGTGATGTGTGTCAACGCAACAAGGGAGAAACAGTCAAATCCTTGGGCACACTACAACCGCTCCCGATTCCACCTGTGATTTGGAAGGACATCTCTATGGATTGTATTACAGGATTACCCAAATTGGGAAATAAATCAGTCATCATGGTGGTTGTTGATCACATTTCCAAGTATGCTCATTTATGCGCTTTTCAACACCCATTTACATCATCCATGGTGGCTCAAATTTTCATGGATCAGGTCTTCAAGCTCCATGTCATGCCATGCTCTATTGTTTCTGATCGAGACCCCACTTTCACAAGCAATTTTTGGCAAGAATTGTTCAAGATAGAAGGCACCCAATTGCATATCAGTACAACTTATCATCCCCAGACTGATGGTCAAACAAAAGTTGTCAACAAGTCTTTGGAAACATATTTGAGGTGTTTTGCCTCGAAAAAGAAAAATCAGTGGGCTCAATGGTTACCCCTAGTTGAATGGTGGTGCAACACTTCATACCATATAGCTACACACATGACTCCTTTTGAAGTGGTATATGGATAGAAGCTACCTTCAGTTCTCTCATACTTACCGGGTGTCTCGAAGGTCCAGACGGTTGAACAAACACTTACAATTCGAGAGGCTATTCTCCGTACCCTCAAAGAGAATTTGGTCATGGCACATAATTGCATGAAGCAACAAGCAGATGAAGGTCATTCTGAACGTCAATTTGAAGAAGGAGATCAGGTGTTTCTTTGCCTGCAACCTTACAAGAAGAATTCCCTCAAGGCCAAGCATTGTCATAAGCTAGCACCCAAATTTTATGGTCCTTATACAGTTTTCAAGCATGTGGGACAGGTGGCCTATCAATTAGCTTTGCCCAGTCATTTGAAGCTACATCATGTTTTTCATGTTTCTTGCTTAAAGAAGGTGATCAAAACTAAGTGCCAAATTCAAACCAACCTTCCCGAGTTAGCCGAAGAAGGATCCATTTGGCTACAACCACAAGAAGTTTTGGACCAGCGTGAGCATAGCCTATGTCAAAGAACCATCAAGGAAGTGTTAATCTAGTGGAAAGATACAACTCCAGCAGATGCCACTTGGGAACCAACTACCATTCTGCAACAATTTCCACATCTCAAGCCTTGAGGACAAGGTTGTTTTTAAGGGGGAGGACATGTTAGGTTCCTAACCCGCACATAGGTAGAACACTATATTCATATGTAATAAAGGTCAATATTAACAAGGCCTTGCAATAAAATAGAATAACTCGAATGTAAGAACACCTAATAGAAGCTTCCACTTCTAGAAGGATCTTCCTCTAGATGCTTCTTTTGATAGACATATTTAGTATAAATAGGAGTTGAGGGTATGAGAACCCTAACTTGGATATTATTGTAATATAGCTCTGCTCGACTGGAGGTTGCCCCCTCGAAGAGGCCCGTGAACATTGCTCTCAGAATCAAAGTGCTATTTCTGTTGCTATTCTTATATCAATTCAATGTTATTGTGGTGATTATTCTGGTTATATTGCTGTTATTCTACCATTTCTAGCATTTTATTTCTGTTCTGCATATTTTTTTATATCTGGTATATTACACAACATGCGTCCTCAACCTTCAATGGTTCAAATTTACTTCGGGATTTGGCCAGTTCTTGCTCTAGTGCTTTGCTTCACAAACCTTTTGGAGTGCTAAGTCTCTGAAGTGAGAGATCGGGTGTCACATGTTCTTTTGATTTGGATGACTAAGATTTACTTTAGAACTCCAGGCATGATTTGGTTTGGGCGTTCTGAGATGCATAACACCATAAACCTTCTGGAGTGCTAAGTCTCTGAAGTGAGAGATCTGGCGCCGCGTGTCCTTTTGATTTGAATGACTGAGATTTACTTCAGAACTTTGGTCTTCGGGAATTCCGAGATGCATAACACCACAAACCTTCTGAAGTGCTAAGTCTTCGAAGTGAGATATTTGGCGCCATGTGTCCTTTTTATTTGGACATCTGAGATTTACTTCAGAACTCCGGGCTTTAGGTGTTCTTTACTCAACACTGCTTGCTTCCTCTCGGAGTATGAGATCGCCGAATACGGGGATCGTCTTAGACATGTCCTCTGCTTGGATCGACGGATAGGAATTGCACAAAGTTCACTCTGTCTTCTCTACATGTGACTGAGAGTTGTGACCTCAACTTAACCTTTGTGCGCTTATCTCACTTTGCAAGATCGACAGTCATGTTTTAATGGATCATGGAGATAAGCGACCGAGAGAGATTGCGGGGGGAGAAGTTGCGCGGGGTCTAATTTCAAAGGGCGGTCCTGCAATCTAAACCATGGTTTTCTCTTGGGGGTACGTGGCATTACCAGGTGCATTGTGGGACGAAAGGTGAGTTACCTCAAAACCACTTCCTCGCGCCCCCACAAAACAGAAAAGTATAAAGGGAATTTAGGTCATTTGTTTTATTCAATTATTATTTGATGCTAGACCGTTAGAATCCTGACTCAACACCTATCCTCCACCCACCCTACCTTTTATCCTACAGCCTGTCACACCCTCCACACGTCACTTACCTCATCTATCCCTACCACCTACATTCTCGCATCCACTCATCTCACCTCCTTATTGTACACTTGTCCCCACGTCATCATATTCATGAACAATTACTCTTCTACGCAACTGTCAGCCATCCCATAATGAGCCAATGCTGAGCTACCTGTCCAATTGCCACCCCCATATCTTCAACTACAATTATTTATCCTAGTAAACACATTCGAAGGGACAGATGGCCATGAAATCATATGGCAAAGACAGTAAGCCAATGATTATGGTGGTCGTAGTGGACATGTGTACCCAGTTCAAAGAACAAAGGAAGATGAGTGCATCTGCGAGCAAATGAAGAGACAAATGAAGCACCAACACATCAAATAAAAAATCAACAATATTTTCATGTTGTTATTTCATTCAGATTGTATTATATTTTTTGGCAGATATTGTGGGAAGTCCAACGGTTTTCAGTTGAGACAATGTTTTTCTAAATAGATAGATTTTAGATCTATTTGAGGTCTCTTCTTGCCAAATGTAAAAGAGAATTTTTGAATATCAATACAAGTGTAGACATAGATTATAAGTTTCGTTCAATTTGAGTTATGTGTTTCCTCTGTGTTTTCATCTCTCTGAATGCCTTTCTGTAGTTCTTGAAGAGTGAATGATTACAATTTAGTACCACATATACTATGATCATAATATATCAGAAGTTCATTCAATAACAACTTTTCCTCTGTTATTACTGTGAGTAAAACAAGACCTGTGACCTGTGTGAATTACTGCATTTTTTTATCTCCTCTCAAGGGTGCATATTCTACTTTTCTTCTACTGCAAACAAGGTGAGACTTATCTGTAATTGATACCTGACTTTGTTTTAATAGTTTTGTAAATCATTTCTACATCATTTGAAATTATAATTGTGACTCAGATAATGAGATACAACCTCTGTACTATCTTATTATTAATTTCATTTAAAAATTATTTCTCAGAAACCTGAAGGTAGAAAAAGCACTTATAAAAATACTTCATTTTAAATCTTTGATGCCTGACATTATTCTTTGAGCCTTAGAATCAATCTCAAGAACAACAAACTGTTAAGAGGTCTCTTCATTGTAAAAAGATATAAAAAAAATTGCACCTACAACAGTTGGTATACAAATTGTTTGAAGAAATACCAGTGGCAATCCCTCCTTAAACTCAAAAAAATCACTTAAAACTCTAGAGAATACCAAGGTGGGTGTCTTACAATCGTCCAACTCCCATGTTGATTCTTCAGGGTTGTTGCATGTCCACTAGACCTTTACCTACACTATGAATATGTTCCAAAGAACCATGACCTTCTTGTATAGTATATGAATTGGTTGTACCCGAAAGTCTCCTATTGGCTCCACTTGAATCAAAGTCCAATCAATGACATGGTTATGATCATGCGCATACTTTTTCAACAAGGATACATGAAATACATTATACACATTCATGGAAATAGACAGTACAAGCATGCATGCAACTGACCCTATTCTGTCCAATATTTCAAATGGACCACAAAATCTAGCTACTAGCTTGGTATAACTGGCCAAATTCAATGAGATTTTCTTGGCCCTCACTTTCAAAAATACATGCTCTCCCACTTTAAACTCTCTAGCTATATTGTTCTTATTTGCTTAACTCTTTTGTCTATCTTGTGTTGCTTTCAAAAAAATTGTTTAATTTTAACAATCTTCTCTTCCATCTCCTTGAGCAGTCATGGCCCTATAACATACCTTGCCACCCCCAGGTCGAGCATGCTACCTCAAAAACTCTGTTCGAAGCTAATTTCGAATTATGATACCATTTAATTATTAAATAAGCATGAAAGAAACTTGATAACAACACATGCAATAATACAGATTTATGCTACAGTATACATAATGTTTAAATGTGCCATGCGTAGCAATAACCAACAAGCATGCATGTTATAACATACAAATCACAGAGACAATAATTAATACACAACGAAAATAAATATACAACAGAGAAACACATGAAATAGAACACTTATCTTTAATGAAATGAATTCACCAAATGTATGTAGACCAAGGACGTCCAACCCAACCATAGACAATATTGTCCCAAATATCAACAGTAGATCACCCCCGAGCCAGGGCTATGAGTCCACAAGGACGGTTTGAGGGCGTCACTCAACTTCCCAAACCATTAAACACTCAAGCTCTCATAGGTTTACCAACACACAACAATCCAAAGTACACTATCTCTCTTCTCTCCAACTTGCACAACCCAAGAGAATGGACACCCTTCTCTACCATGAAGTCCCTCAAGTTTTCCAACTCCTTCCAGGGCTCCATTGCATCTGGTCAAGAATATCCATGTTGGGACTCTCGGGACTCATAGTTGTGAATAAAATTTAGTACATGTCAATGCATCTAAGGCATGCATGCATTAATTCATGGATGAAACACACCAGTCACTTCTATAGACAACGAACAATGGATTCCTCCTCAATAATTCTCCCCCCAAGGTCCCCTTCCAAGAACAAGAATGAATGAGTGAAAAAGTGAACAGAACAAAGAGTGTGAACAATGAATAATGAATCAACATAGTGAGTGAAGAAGAACCCCCAAACAACCCACAAGATGGGTTTAAATATTTACTTGAAAATCAATAAGCCATGGCCTTTCCCCAAGAAGCACATGTAACCACTTCTCTCCATTAAAACAATTATGGGTAAATAAAATATGATAAAATGACTTATCCCCTTAAGCCCCCTCTCTCTTGCAATCATAACTCCCTATAACTCTTTTCCTTGTCTATCTTGCAGCCAACGATGTATTTTATTATTAATAAGGATCAAATTACATTTCCTAGGCATGCTGACCTCTTTAATTGTTTGGTCACTCTGTCCTTTCATCAAATAAACAAAATACATTATTTTATATGGGGACTCAAAACTGGGGTATTACATTCCCCTCCCTTTTATTTGGCACTGTCCTCAGTGCATATACAAAACATAAATCAAAATTTTAAAATTTATTCAAAAAGTCGCGGGTACTCCTCTCTCATGGAATCTTCATGCTTTTAAGTAGCATCTTCAGGATAGTAGAAGGTCCACTGAAATTTTACTAGCTCTATAACTTGATTCCGGAGCATTTTGACTTTTATGTCCAATATGCGCACTAGCTGGACCTGAACGTCTCCCTTTGGCTCTACCTTAATCAAATTCCAATCAATAACATGGTTAGGATCATGTATATACATTTTCAGCAAAGAGACATGAAATACATTATGCACATTCATGGAAGCAGGCAGTGCAAGCATGTATGCAATTGGCCCTATTCTGTCCAAGATCTCAAATGGACCACAACATGTGGCTACTAGCTTTGTACATCTACCCAACTTCAATGATCTCTTCTTGGGCTTAACTTTTAAAAGAACATGCCCCCCCCCACTTTAAATTCTCTAGTTGTCATGTTCTTATCTGCATAACTTTTCTGTCTATCTTGAGTTGCCTTTAAACTCTGCATAATTCTAATCATATGGTCTTCTATGTCCTTGAGCAATTCTATCCCAAGTACTACTTTGTCTACTAGGTTGTCCCAACTCACTGGAGTATTTCATTTTCTACCATACAAAGCCTCAAATGGGCTCATCTTCAATGAATCTTGATACCCATTATTATAGGCAAACTCAACCAAATGAAAGTAGTCTTCCCACTTAGATGGTTTATCCATCACATACATTCTCAACATGTCTTCAATCACTTGGTTGACTCTCTCTGTATCTTTTTCTGAAACAATTGCCTTAGGTATCCCATGCAACCTAGAAATTTTCCTCGTGCAAATTTCTGCAATATTAGTTGTTGTATGAGTCAATTTCACAAGAACACAATGAGCAGACTTTGTCAATTTATCCACAACTACCATTATAGAATCATGTTGCATTGTTGTCCTAGGAAATTTAGTTATAAAATAAATGGTTACCACTTCCCATTTCTTTTCTGAAATTGGAAATCGTTAAAGCAAAACCATTGGGTGTCTATGCTCAGATTTTACTCTCTGACATTCCATACATCTGGAAATGTAATAAACATCATCCTTCTTCATTCTTGGCCAAAAGAATCGGCTTCTTACTGCTGCAATTGTTTTCTAGTAACCAGGATGTCCAACATATGGAACATTATGCATTTCTTTTAAAACCAAACTCCTAAGTTCTCTGGAACTAGGAACATAAATTCTATTCTTATGCATAAGTAATCCATCTTCCTTAATCTCATGCTCTTTAATTTTTTGATGTACGCTTTCTTGCTATAAACTTTATTTTACATGTAGGTAATGTTGATCTGTAACAATAGTATCTAAAATTCTTTTCTCTAAATCTGACTGATGCATACGAACAGTTGTAGCGTGCATGAAATGTACTCTTTTGTTGAGTGCATCAACAACTTTATTTTCCTTTCCTTTGATATGCTTGATGTCAAAGTCATACTCACTTAAAAATTCCAGCGATCTTGTTTTCCTAGCATTCAAGTTTGGTTGTTCAAAAAGTTATTTTAGACCACCATGGTCTTTCCTTAATTCAAATATTTTTCCCATGAGATAATGCCTCCACATCTTCAATGCATGAACTATGAAAGCAAGCTCCAGATCATGTGTGGCATAATTCCTCTCATGTTCTTTGATTTTTATGGAATCATAACCAATGACATGTCCATTTTGAGTGAGGACTCCACCAAGTCCTTCCTTGCAGACATCTGTACATACCACAAAATTCTCATCTGGGTCAATTATCTTTAAAATAGGTGCATTAGTAAGTAATTCCTTTAAAAAATTAAAATTCTCTTCACACTCTATTTTCCATTCAAACTTGATTCCCTTATTTTGTAAAGAAGTTATGGGATGAGAAATCTTAGAGAACCCCACTATAAAACTCATGTAGTATCTGGATAATTCCATAAAAGATATGATTTCTGAAACATTCCTCAGTGTTGTCCATCCTCTAATGGATTCAATATTTTCCAGATCTACTGATATATATTGTTCTGAAAAAATATGACCCAGATAATGGATTTTCTCTTGGT
The DNA here is from genome assembly GCA_010110895.2 of Picea sitchensis. Classification (NCBI taxonomy): domain Eukaryota; kingdom Viridiplantae; phylum Streptophyta; class Pinopsida; order Pinales; family Pinaceae; genus Picea; species Picea sitchensis. The sequence continues at coordinate 2,819 of SNQJ01S0126851.1, read as the reverse complement.
AAAAATAACACTTACTAAGATTGACATAAAGTTTTTGTTCCCTCAACACTTGTAACACCAACTGTTATCACTGAAAAATCATCCACAACATTGCACACAATGGTTTAAGAAACACATCAATTCCAACAACAATTAGCCCACCTACAACACCAAAGTCCATCAAAAGGCAAAAAACAACATAATTGGGTCAAAAATCAAAGTGCGCAAATTCATCAAAGGCAACGCATGCACAATGCGTAGCATGCTTGAGCCAACACAACCCCCAGCATGCAAAATGCATGATTATCTACGAGAAAATCCACACACTTCTATGAACAATTCATTTATGGATCTTGTCGAGCCCTCAACCACTTCTAGTCTGACCCTCAACACGATTTGACACTCATATCTGAGTGAAATCTAGCTTGGAGGCTAGTCAAGGGCTAGAGGGTGCCCTAAAAGGCCCCTTGTTCACACTATGAACCAATTACATTTTTCCATGAATGGATTCTATAAATAAGAGCCATGGGTGGGCTAAGAAACAAATATCTTCAAGGTATTGTTATGCTGCAAGAATTCTTCTTTGAGAACCCTCTTTTCTCTTTGAAGCCTTCAAGCACCATTGCAATAGGCCATTCCACTCACCTCTTAAGGGAGTAGGCATTGTTTTTCTTCACCATTTGTCATTTCTTCCATTGTAAGGAGAGAAGAGATCTCAATTAGGGAACTCAAGATCCCTCCTAAGGAGGAAGAGGGGACTCATAAGTCCCTGCCTTTCTCTACGGTGTTTTGCCTACTAATCTATTGATCCATTGGTAGAAATATGTTGGTCATTGTTTGATTTTCATGGTTCTAAGTTTCTCAAGCTTTCTAACATTTATTTCTTAGTTGTTTTTAGTTGTATTTCTTTGTTTTCATGTGTGCTTGTTTTGTCTAACCCACTCACAAACTTCTGTCTTGTTTAGCAGGATTATCTAAACATGCAAGTGTTATTGTTTTTCTCACCCAAGTGACAAAATCAACACAACATATTGGTGACCATACTGGGGATCAATATCAAATCCCTCCCTATTTGAGCCTTGAGAGTACTTCATTTTGATTGATTTGCCTTGCAGGTACCAAAACTAGCCTAGCCCAACCTGCCAAAGTCAAAATTCAGAGTTGAGGAAGGAGTATTTCACTTGGAAATTTCTCCCCTGATGCATGACATGAAGCGCACGGCTTTTCAGGCCCACATACGTGCATTGTGCACGAAACATGCTTCATTACTTTGCGCATTATGCACCCTATGCACGCCTATCAGAACTGTAACCCGTGCATAAGTCAAGTTTTTCAAAATTGTAAGGGTTTTTATGAATGGTTTGAGGGCCCCTAGCCTTCAGTTTTTTATTTTTATGCACTTTGTAAGGCAACTACACTCCACTTAGAGTCCTTTCTCATAAGAAAGGTTAGCTAACATAAACACTTAGGGGGTAAAAAGAATCACTATTCTCCTCTTTTTCTTTGTTTCCACATGGATGGCTCATTTGGATTTTAAATTTTTAAGTTGAATTTGTTGCTTTCATACACAATCACCTAAATTGGGACTAGAAGTTAATTTTAACCCTCAAGTATGCTCTTCCCCAACACCCTTGTGTGATATCAGGAATCATAAAGGTGGTTAAAAGGACATTTCATATCCCTTTAAAAAATATTTAAGAGAGGACAAAGCCCCTCTAGGGCTCCTCTTAGTTTTTTGATATCATATTAAATCTTTGTAAGGGCCCATACATGCCCACATGTTTGCTATCTTAGGATAGTTTCTTAAAATGCTTTCTTAGTTTAGATCAAAATCTAGGGAAGTTTAAAGATCAAAGTAACGGGCCCATACATGCCCACATGTCTACAAATCTAGGATAGTTTCAAATATTTCTTAGTATATACAACATTTTAGGGAGTTTAAAGGATTTGTAAGGACCCATATGCCCACATTGCTAGTTATTTAGGGCTTTAAATATTCCGCAAGGTTGTACCAAAGACACATAGTAAGCTAGGTAAGAATATTTGTAAGGACCACATGAAGTCCACATGTTGCAATCTCACACTTAACTTACTAAAATCTTTACACACTTTTCACTCTCTTGCACACAAAGCCACTCCTCACACACATAATTTCTATTAGAATAGTGGAGGTCGAAGTAGGTTTCCTCCAAAGGAATTTCGAAAGATCCGACTACTTCTTTGGAAATTATCCACACCAAATTAATTCAAACAAGGTTGGTCCATGACCCCAATCTCTCATCCCACCACATCTAAATTTTTTCTAAAAACACACTAAATCTTCCTCCACGGGGGGTGTCAAAAGAATTTTTTTAGTCTAGTTAGGATTTAGGAGGTAGGCATCCAAATAACCCCCCATTATCAGGTTCTCACATTTTCAAACAATAGAAGTTGAGAAATAAGGAACTTTCAAATCCTCCAAGTCAAGTGTTCCTACACCATAAGGCAATGAGATACCCGTGAAGGGTCAAAGGCCAAGGTCCAATTGTTCTACGCATCTCTCCTTGAGTCACCCAACTCTTGAGAGGGAATCCATCCCATGATCAATTTCTGAGGCCGAAAATCTAAATGTTTCACTTTGACTGAGGTACTTAGTGGCCAAACTTAGGATATCTACCCAGGTGGCGATTGTGGGCTGCAATCACACCTTGATAAGATTTTGTGTGTCTATTTGGAAATATTTCCAGCTCTTTCGAGATATGCACCCTCTAACCCTCAATATAACTGATTACTTCAAACTTCACTAGTTCCTCTTCCAGTGGCTTCAGACCCCACTGTTGAGTGCTATTGGAAGGCCTAGT